>JZKD02S1474033.1:47567-93240 GCA_000966675.3 Picea glauca | reverse complement strand
ATCATTGAAAATATATTGCTAGGTGTGGAATGAAGATTAACCTTGTAAAGTATTCATTTTCCAACCAAAAAAAAATCTTGTGATCTTTAAATAACATAACCACCCCAATTCGCTTTGGCATTCCTTTTCCCTTGTTTCGAGGGCATGCTAGTAATTATTACGCTGAAGGCGTTCTTTTATGGGGAGGTTTTCCTCATGGCCTTCATCATCTGTCGAATGCCAATAAAAACATGCCATATGTTAATCAAGAATTGATCATTCATCTCTTCACGTATCTTATCCTTCACCAACTCCAAGCGGTGGCTTCTTCATCCTTGTTTTCCCTTTGTTTCCAGTCCTTATTCCTTTCTATCTATGCTGCACCCTGGCTCTCAAATTCATTTCTCCCTCATTACATACCTACTCTTGTCCCTTTTTTTCGCCCCTTGTTTTCGTTTCAATATTCACATAATTTTCATTCTCTCTCTGCCATTTTCTAATATGGCCACATATTTCGAGACTGTACTGGGGTCAGGAGTGGAGACAAAGGTCATCAACGCCATTATTGGTCCCCTCTTCAAACAGTTGCAGGATTTTATGAAGTTGGGGGAGAACGTTCAACTTCTCAACACGAAACATGCCTGTATGAATGACTCGTTACACCATATTCAAAATCAATTTGAATATCAACAACAACAGTTGCCCGAGTTAGTAGAAAGATGTCTAGGAAAGATCAAGGAATCCCTTGAACAAGCCAAATCCCTCATCCATTGCGCAAACAAAAAGCGAGGATGGTGTCTTGGTTGTTACCTCTTCTGCAGCCCCAATATCCCCGTAGAAATCAGAGAGTGGGAGACCAGATGCAGTGAGCTCTTCCAAAAACTTGATACTTCTCTTTCAACAGATGGAAATACTGCACAGATTCTACAGTTCGCACAACCTCAACCAAAATATGACATATTGGAGCCCTCTTTCTTGGTCAATATCAGTGGAAATGAATATCATATATTGGAGCCCTCCTTCTTGATCAATAATAGCATTCGTACCATGATAATTGTCTATGACAATTACTGGGGTGGTAAATGCAATCTTTCATCTAATTACTCCCAATTCTGGTGGCCAGGTTCTCATTTTCATATCTACACTAATGCTTATGCCAATCTCTAGCTTTGGGGGTAATCCTTCACAAATTTGTGTGTTAGATATGGTCATCAATGCATATTCCATTGTCTGAGAACCGTGGGAGACATTTTCTTTTGGTAGCACAAAAAGCCATGAATGGAGAATTTCTCAGCTCAAGATAATCTCAAAGCTTACTGAAGAAAACCAAGATCTGATTACAAAAGCTCTCCATCAAAGATATTGGCAAGACTAACTTCTAATCCTTCATTGCATAGGTATTTATTTGTTTATTTCAGTTCATTGATTAATTACACTTAGCCCTATTTTCCTACTATTTCCGCTCTCTTCAACCCTCCTCTCCTCCTCATTGCATATTCCCCTACAAGGCTAATGAATGGATGAACGTGATTGATAAAAGAAGTAGAGATCACTTTTGTTCCTTCCATTGTCAGTTTGAATCCCGCTAATATCCATTTTCCTTACTCTGCTCCCACTGATATCCCTTTTCCTTCCATTTTCCTTACTCTTTTCTTCTCTTATCTATGCTAAACATTCCTATTCACCACATAAATATATGCAAACCCCCTTCATAATTATGAGGTAGGGTTTGCACAAAAGCATGAACAAATTTAATTCAAAGTTCGGCCCTAACTTCATTGTATGCATAAAGGTCAGTCTTGATCTATTTTGGGTTTCCATCTATAATATGATGCCATCATTTTATATTTTTCAATGGGCTCAGAATTTAGGTTCTTATGAATATTTTAATGGCTTCCTACCTTTGACGTTCGAGGAGGGAATTTATGTTCAACATTCTAATAGACGAGGTTTGTAAAATAAACAAGCAATCCTACTATTTATTCTCCTTATTTCCTAAAGTCAAATTGCTTATGCTTTTGTTCACATGAGCTCTTTGATTTTTCCTTAGAACGGTCTAAGTGGGAAATTGGCTACTTTATATTTTTAAATAAATTGATTTCTTGTATATTCTTTCTTGTTATATTCTGGGTATGATTGTATACTCATGAACATATATCACAATGGAGATGTTAGCAACAACACCCAAGTATTTTGTCATAAATAATTGGTTAAAATTTAGATTACACGGAGGACCTTCAAAATCATTTCAAATTTCAATTAAATTATCATTTTCAAAAACTAAGATCTTTTCGTTGCAACTAGGTTTTGTGGAAACCATATCTTTAGGGTTTGTGTGTGCGTGATACTGAGGAGAAACTAATATCTTTTAAAGAATTCATGTGTGCTCAAGACCGAGGAAGGGGAAATGATGAAATAACTTTCCCCAAATGATCGACTATGATATCATCCACTTCTTTTTTCTCTTCTTTGGAGCAGTCCAAGCCAGTTGTTTCTAATCCTCGTCCCATCTTGCTCTTTTTAAGTGTACACTCTTAAAAAAAATTCCAATTTTTATATTTTGGTCTCTCTAATGTGATTAGAGCCATTTTATATTTTTTAATGGTCTTAGTTTTTGGTTTCTCATGATTATTTTAATGGGCTATTATTGTTTGGTGCTTGAGAATATCCTTTATGTGCAGTCTTCAAATAGACAAGGCTCATAAAATGAAAAATAGTTCTACTCCTTATCCTCATTTATGTCTTGAAGTCAAATTGCTCATGCTTTGGTTACCATGAGCTCAGTGATATGTTACTCATGAACTTATGGCAATGATGTTAGTTGTAGCACCGAGCTCGGTGATATGTTACTCATGAACTTATGGCAATGATGTTAGTTGTAGCATCGAGCTCGGTGATATGTTAAAATTTTGATTATGCGGAGGACGTTGTTTTTAAGAAAGACATTGATACTGTGATCTTTAAAATCATTTCAATTTTCAGTACAATTATGATCTTCAAAAAATGAAACTGATTCACTACAATTAGGGTTTTTAGAAACCAATATCTATTACGGTTTATTCAAGGTTGAACTAGGTTTCTTATTATAGGGTTGGATTTAGTAAGATGTAAGACTAATTCACTTGGGGTTTGTGGCCGCTACAACTAGGAGCATGTATTGAACTTTAACCCTAGATATATGAAAAATTCACATGAAAATTACTTCGATACCAGAGACTCGTCTTGTCTCGTCTAACCAAGGAATTTATGTTCCACTATTGGATTACGCTTTTATATCTTCACTCTCTCTTCACAACATATTATTATGAAGCGAAATGAACGGTAACAATTTTGATTTCGACATGAGTTAGCAGAGCCACTCTGAGGACCGCCTAGGGTTACAACTCGAATCTCCTTAGCTATTGTTGCTATGGCCACCCCCAGAGGAGGGGATCTGCCACACCCTCCTTTAACTATCACTTCCTTTCGCAAGCTCCTAACCTCCCAAGGCAAGAAGCTTCCTCCAGCTGAACCCCCCAACTTCGTCAAGAAGCTCGATTCAATCCTGGAAATAGAACTTCCCATGGATCACCCAATGAGGGTAGCTATATCTCTTTTAGACCATGGACTGGTAGGACAATTCATGGGGCTCTGGCCATCAGCCTGAACCACTGATAACTGGATACAAAGGAATTGGCGACCGATGATAAAAAACAGTGTAACATGTTATGCGGTGGGAAGAGGATTCTTCATCTTCGAATTCATCTCCCAGGAAGAAAAAGATCTCATATTCAGCAATGGGCCGTATTTCATGGGCACTCAAGGGCTATACCTGAATCGTTGGAATCCAAGATTTGACCCTACGGTAGAAGTTCCCAAGGATGTCCCAGTTTGGGTTAGGCTTCCCAATCTATCGATCCACTACTAGAACCCCACTTTGCTCCAGGCAATCGGAAATGGGCTAGGTCAATATATTGACAGGGCAGATCCCAAAGACCAATACTCATGCACGTGCATCTGCGTGGAAGTGGACCTAGAGGTGGGGATCCCTGAAGCGATCAAACTTAAGGTTGGAGAATGGAAGCACTGCCAAAATCTTGACTACGAACAACTACCTTTCAAATGCAGGGGATGCCACGAATATGACCATTTCCAAAGAAACTGTCCTAAAAATCCAAGCAAGGAGAAAGAAAATGGAGAAGGCTGGCAACAACCAAGAAAAGGGAAAACCACATCGAAATAAAAATGCCCAAGGAATGAAAAGATAGCTCCCCCACTGCCCAAGGAACAAGGAAACCAATCAGACACAATGGCAGAGAACAACTTTAGATTGTTGGATCAGAAACATGCAAGGAAAACAACAGAAGAAAATTTAAAGAAAGCACCTTTAGCTGAAGAGACGCATGAGAAATCATCCCCAGAAATTAGAGAGACCCCTGCACCAGTAATAGAAGAAGAGCAAGGCAAGACTATCCTAGAAAATGACGCAAGTCCGGACACAGAGGAAGGAGAGGTCTCCTCAGACAGTGATTACGAGGGTGTAAGTGATGTCTTGGTCACTCCAAAGAAAACAGGCAGAGGAAGGAAATCCAAGAAATAAGAAAGAGACAAAGAGACCTACAAAGACATCCTAAAAGGCTCGCAACCAACAATCAGACAGTTGATCAATGTAAGACAGACAAGGAAGCACTCCAAGGCTCTTCAAGGAGCCCACACATCCCCCTCGGGTAATCCATGAAACTAACCTCCTGGAATTGCAGGGGTTTTGGAAGAAAAATGAAAGAAGAAGCACTCAAAGACATCATAAGAACCTCAAAGTCCGATATCCTACTGCTCCAGGAGACCAATATGGAAAAGCAAGACTTTGTCAACACAACAAATGCATTATGGAAAATAAGCCAAGGAATAGCAGAAAGCGCAAGAGGTTCCTCAGGCAGTATAGGCACCCTCTAGAACACTATGAAGTTAGATCTAGTCAACTCTGAAACAAGTATGCACTAGATCCACACCACCCTTCTTCAAAATAAATAGGTCGACTGGTAAGTCTCTTCAATATTTATGTATCGGTCCTTTTGGAGGAAAAAAGAAATTGTTGGGATACCCTAAAAGATTACCTGCTTCTAAATGATCTTGACAATATCATTATTGGGGGGGCCCTAAATGTGACCCTAGCATCAACTGAGAAAAAAGGGGGCACCATTGTACAAGACCCAGCAAGAGAGTGGGTAGAAGATCTAATGTCAGACTGGGAGCTAGAAGATATCAAACCAACTAAAGGTAAATACACATGGTCAAATAAGAAGGTAGGCCCGGGGCACATTTTTTCCAGACTAGATAGATTCTTAGTCCAAATCTCCTTCTTACTCTTGGTCCTCACCCCCACCTCCTTGATCCTCCCACACAGTGTGTCAGACCACAAACCAATCCTGTTAGAAGTTTCTCTTGACAAGAATCTCAGGCCTATCCCCTTCATATTTAGTCCAAATTGGATCCAAGATGAAATCTTCATGAAGCGGGTTACCAAAGTTTGGAATGACATAGTAAGAGGCTCAACCTTCTTTGTTTGGGAAGAAAGACTCAGGAGACTAAAGACAACGCTAAAGTCTTGAGTAAAAACCCAATCAAATCCAATTAAAATTTGCCAAGAAGACCAAAATAAGATAGGGAATCATCAGTTGGAAATGGAAAATCAGGAAATCACCCAAGATATCTTGCATCAAGAAGACCAGCTTCAAATAAACTGGCATCAAGCCTACCAAGAGGGGGAAAATCACTGGCGACAGAAATCTAGAAGTCTTTGGTTGGAAGCAGGAGATAAAAACACTAACTACTTCCATAAACAAGTTGAGGCGAGAAAGAAGTTCAAGAAAGTCACGGAAATTTAGGTTCAAAATCAAACAATAACTGACTTTGAAGGCATAAAATAAGCTGCAACAGAAGCCTTCGAAACTCTCTACACAGAAACATAAGGGACTGCAATAGATTCCAAAGACTACCCACTCTCTCTTGTCCCAACCCTCATCCAAGAAGAAATCAACAATAGCCTAACAAAGGAAGTCACCCAACAAGAAATAAAAGAGGCACTTGATCAAATGAACCCAGACAAGGCCCCAGGACCAGATAGATTCACAGCTAGATTCTATCAACATAGTTGGGATATAATTAAATTAGATCTAACGAAACTGATTCGGAAATCTCAAAATTGCAGCAAGTTAGGAGGTGGAACAAATTCGTCCTTCCTAGCGCTGATCCCGAAAGAAAAAGGAGCAACCAGCTTCGACAGGTTCCGACCAATCTCCCTTTGTAACACAAGCTACAAAATCCTCACAAAAGTTATAGCCAACAGAATGAAAAAAATTCTCCCTATAATCATCTTGGAAAATCAAGGTGGGTTTGTAAAAGACAAATATATAGTGGACAACATCATTCAAGTTCAATAGGCCCTGCACTCAAGCATCCGGAGGAAAGACAAAGGTATGATAATAAAGCTTGATCTTGCTAATGCATTTGATAGAGTTAGACATAAATTTTTATTCAAAGTCATGGAAAAGTTTGGTTTCACCCCAGCTTTTGTAAACTGGATAAAATCTTGTATTGGGTCCCCATGGATAGATCCACTAGTGAATGGACGGGCAACTAAGTTCTTTCAAGCCTCTAGAGGACTCCGGGAGGCTACCTCCTTTCTCCTCTTCTTTACGCAATCCAGGCGTCAGTTCTGAGCTTCCAATTGGATCACTGCTAGACACATAACAACCTCCTTGGCTTGAGGATAGACCCAGGGGTAAAGGATATTAATCATGCCCAGTTTGCAGATGACACACTTCTTATGGGAGGAGCGAGCTTACAAACAACAAGGAAATTAAAAAAAGAATTAGATGTTTACACAGAAATCTTTGGCAACGTCATAAGCCTTACTAAAAGCAATATCTTTGGATGGAACATAATTCCAAAGGAAATGCTTGAAATAGATAGAGTACTGGGAATGGAAGGTTGTACCAACTGGGATGCCTTTAAATACCTAGGAGTTCCAATTTTCAAATCCAACCCAAGGGCCTCACACTGGAATCTGTTGATAGACAAGTTAAAGAACAAAATAAACTCCTGGGGAGCAAGCTGGTTAAACCTTGCAGGTAAAGTGGTCCTAATCAAAGCATTTCTAGCTAGCATTATGATCTATCAAAGCTCCTTGTTATTGGCCCCTTCTACCATAATTCAGAAAATTGAAGCATTGTTCAGAATATTCCTGTGGGAAGGTGGAAAGCAGTCAGGCAGAAAACTGCATCTAATAAGCTGGAAAAAAGTCTTTAAGCCAATCTTAGAAGGAGGCCTCAATTTTAAAAACATCCATGCTCAAAATCTAGCTTTAGGGGCAAAGATTCTCTAGAACCTAATCACCAGAAAATATGCCTGGAGTAAAAAAGTGCTTTGGAAGAAGTACTTTCGAGGACCAAGGAAAAAATGCCTTGATCGCCTAGCAATGGTGAAGAAAGGATCCCCAATCTTCTCGCTTTGCCAGAAGGTGATGCCCCACTTTATCCCTCACCTCACTTGGATACCAGAAAATGGGAAAAAAATCAATTTTTGGGAAGACTCAATCATGGGAGACCCACCTCTAAGCTCGAGACAAGATATTGAACGAATTAAAGAGTGGATGAGAACTTAGAACTTAAATAGCCTTTGGGGCATCTCAGTCTGGGGAAACGATGAGCACAATTCATGGCTAAGGTGGGAGGTAACTAATAGACCTCCAGACTTAGAAGAGGATTGGAACGCTCTGACATTCTGCCTTCAAGGGAAATCCCCCCTAAAAAAAAGAAAAAAAGACAAGAGAGGCTGGGGTGCGAGCTCTGGAATCTACACCACTGCAACATGATATCATCACACTTTGTTTGTCCCTAACGTTCCCCCGAACCCAACAATTTGGAAAGCAATCTGGACCTCCAAATCCATCCCAAAGATTGATATGTTCATTTGGACCATGGCACACAAAGGCATCCTAACTGGACAAAACTTAAGAAGAAAAGGATGGGAATGCCCTCACAGATGTTCCCTCTGTCTTCAAGAAGAAGAAACCACAGACCATCTGCTCCTAAGATGCACTTACTCTAAACAAGTCTGGCAGTTGGCCTTGGGACTACAGACCAACATTATAGTTGTGCCTCAAGATGCTAACAGTCTCCTCCAAAATTGGAATTCTATTTGTCCCTTCCATGTTGAAAAAAAGAGCCAAATCTCCATCCTTTGGAGAACGCTCCCTAAATTCATCCTCTGGAAGATTTGGCTTGAACGAAATAATAGGTTATTCAGGGAGATCGAAAGTAGCCCATCTCAAGTTGCAACCAAGATAAAGGCCTATTTTGGGGAGAGTGCACCCTACTTCTGCAAATCAAAGAACTCAAGGCCACTAGAGTAGGAAGAGGAACACTAGATTGATCATTTTAATCTCCAATATCAGCAAAAGAAAATAGACAATAATTCACATCGAGAAGCCTGGGAGATTCGGAAGGAGGAGCAGGATTTCGAAGACTGGAAAAGAAGGGAAAAGAAACATATTTTGTTCTTTGACAGGGCCTCCAAATGGAATCCAGGTTCGGCAAGTGGAGGAGGGATCCTGCTAAGTCCCACTGGTGTCCTAGAACTCAGTTTCGCCTGGGGACTTGGAATTGAAACGAACAACAAAGAAGAAGCAATAGCTCTCTGGAAAGGGCTAAATCAAGCAATTAACCACAACATCCAAGACCTGGTAATTATAGGGGACTCCCGGTTAATAATCCAAGCCTTAATCCTTCGTAAAAGTGTCAAAAATGCAAAACTTCATCACATTTTGGAGAAAATCCAGCTCCTCCTTGGAAATCTTTGATCTTATAAGCTCTACCACGTCCTCTGGAATCTTAACACGTCAGCAAACACAAAGGCCAATACAGGTGCTCTCTCTAACATTGGAACCTTAAAACTGAATGGAACCACATCCAGAATGGAACTACCTTGACACTTGGGAAAAGAGACTTGGAGTAGACATGGGCGCAAGCTGGAAAAGGGAAAATCTCATGATAGAAGGTACAGGGGGGATCCCAAGGCACTCAAAGACAAAGCAAAGGTCAGCATGGATGGAATTAACCATCATTTGGGCGTTGAATTCCAAGGAAATGCATTAGTCTTGCAGATCACCCATCCCTCCCAGATTGCGAGAATTGTTTAGGGGAAATGATATGGGAGAAACTGAAGTTAAAAAGGGAAGTAGGGATGATCCCATTCTTCCCTGGAGAATTCAGAGGCAACTAAGGCAGTCGTGAAGAGGAAGAGTGGACAGTTACGAGAGGTGTGTGCACAGCTGCAGAAAGCCAAGAGAAGAAGCGAAGGTGAAGGAGATGGCATCCAGTTCGGGAAATAAACCCACGACGAAAGAAAGGATGAATGCGCTAGAAGACACCCTGGAAAATATCAAGCAAATGCTACATCACCAACTAGATTTTCTCCAAAATTTAGACATTGATGCAGGAAGGGGGTTGGAGATGCTTGAAGAAGACATCACCACTACGAAATTTGGGCTAACAAAGGAGCTTGGAAAGCTGCGTAAAGAGCTCAAAAATCCCAAACAAGAGTTTGAAATCACAGTCAGCCAACTGGAGGAAAAAATGGCCCAACTGAACAAGGAATGGAAGCAGGACCCAAAGTAGTTTGATCAATATCTCAAATGCAAGGAAGGGAAATCTGCAATACTTCAGCGAGGAAGGCATTTTGTATAGAAGCCTCCGCAGTAAATAATTTTGTTAAGCTTCCCTCCCCTAGAAGGAAATTATAACCTCCAGGTCTAGTAACCGAATAGTAGAGCTTGACTCACTATAAGTGTAACCACACTAGTGGTTTCACCACTGTTTTCTTTAATCAAAAATCCATTAACCGCTTTTGTCAAAAAAAAAAAAAACATATTATTATGAAGCGAGCCTTATATCCATTGAACCAGAGGAGGTATTGTTAGGAAGGTGGTTACCTCCTCATAGGTAAATTGTATTTAAAGAAAACTTCAAGTTATAGCTTAGGTCACGTCTGCATTGTAAGCATATTTAAGCACCTTTAACGCTATGGCAGAGTAGCATTCTTGATATGAAGTTATACAATAAGGATACTATGAATAGAACAATAAAAAAAGGAAGAGGTTAAGAAAGCAAAGCTACATAGATGAGGGCGGGAACAAGGGAAAATGCAAGTTGTAGTTTGAGGGGGTTATTTTTGTTTTAATTCAATTTGGAAAAGATCTCAGAATTACAACAAAGAGGGACATGTTACACAACCAAAAATCCCTCTTTTGATTTTCGTAGGATCATCCCTCATATCAAAGATTGATTGTAGTAATAGAAAATATTCAATAGTTCGGTGAATCACTTGAGCCCTGAGACATTTTTGGTGCCATGGATCATCTTATTCTGCGTTATCCTTCCCCACTTTGGGGGTATTCTAGTAAATTAACTTGTTTGACTAATTCCATAAAGGTTAAATCAAAACAAATCAATTTACATATTTCCTACCATGACAAGGACTAATAACTAAGAGCCAATAATGAAAAAAAGTGCCCATCATTTTGATAAGGACCAGGTAATACATTCCTTCCTATTATACATTGTGTAAATTTAGTAGATGTCATACTTGTAACATCCCGCTTTTACGCACAGATGATTTGAATTATTCTTTGACACTTGCATGCAAGTGATCCGGTTTAGTATATGGGTGTTTGTTTCGCTTATGGATTATGATGATGATGTTGTTGGATTATGATATTATGTTATTTAATATCTATGTATAGACATGTGATATTGACGGGTTTCTCCTGAGTGTGCAAGGAACTTGACTGTTTGAGGATGTCGATGGCATCAATGGACCTCCTTGAACTCTGGATCGAGTCAAGGAGTGGATTATAAATGGTTTGGGTATTTCTATTTATGCATGTGTGACATATGATTGGGTATATTATGATGTTGTTATGGATCATTGACAGTGTTTCGTTGATGGATGCAAGCTGATGATTGTTTGCTAATCAGACTCACATAAGGAGTAAAGGGGCCATGCACAGCAACCAAATATTGAGGGAGAGGTGTGGCAGTAGCCCTCCACAACCTACTATCACTCTTGTCATGGCTCGAATTGTAGGTTAACGATTACCTAGTTCGAGAGATCCACGATGTCGTGAGGGTAGACTTTGATAATCGCTCACGAAGATTCTAAGGGTCGTGCAATAAGGCAGGGTCCTTATTCCTTAGAGGCCCTTAGTCTCTCACAAGGTCGCTTGATGGAGTATTGACTCCAAGGGTTGGAAAAATACCAAAATTAGTCAAAGGCAAGTGGCACCCTTGGAGAACATAGTGCGTCTTGAAGGGCACGCCACATAAATAAAACTTGAACAAAGGCGAGTGGCACCCTTGGAGATCAGAGTGTGTCTTGAAGAGCACATTGCATAAATAAAACTAGAATAAAGGCGAGTGGCACCCTTGGAGCACGGGGTGCGTCTTGAAGGGCACGTCACGATTTTAATAAAGGTGAGTCAATGAACCTAGGTACCTAGAAAACAATTTTGTTTTGACATTGCCGGACTTAAAATAATTATTAAATGATTAATTTTTATTAATTATAAAATCCCCTAAAAAATTCTAAGCCTAGTCTAAAAATTTGAGTCTAAGTTTAAAGTGGGTAAGAAGACTAAAGAAATTAAATTATAAATTTAATAAATGGTGGCGGATGAAGAAAAATCAAGTTAGGATTTGAACGAGTAAAAAAATTATATCTAAAGATTTAATTATATAATTATGTGCAAAAGAATACCAAATTGGAACTAAGATAAGAAATGAAATAATTGTAAAAAGGAATGTGGAAGCATAGAAAGGAATCTAGTCTAGTCTAACTAAAGAAATTTCCTAAATTAAATGCTACTAAGTTTTAGAAAGGCGTCAGTCATTAAAAGGGAAATAGAGGGAATAAAGAGACAGCTAGGAGTAATTTTAGGAGTGCTTTTAGGATGGGTGAGGGAAATTGACATTTAATTAAATAAAATGGCAAATTTATTGGTGAAACTAAGGGAACGGATGACAAGTGTACAAGGAGATTAATTCCTAATTAATTTTTAAAAAACGAATTAAATGTGCAAATGGAAAGTGGACACTAAGAAAAATTCTATAAAAGAGATGGCTACGAGGAGGAATGATTCATGGCTGGTATGCATAAATTTATGCTGCCAGAAATTCTTTGACTGATTTTTCTTGTGAGAGTTGGGATACCCAGCTCGAAAAAGAGAGAGTGGTAGCTCGACCTTGCGAGGCGAGCTGGGAGCTAGAGTTTTTTGGTTGTGTTTGTGCATGGCCCTTTTACGGCTCGGGGGGATAAGGGGGAAGAAGAGTACCCCTAGAGTTGGATGGGAGGTACCGGTGAGGTCTTCATGGTTAGCAAGTGAGGAGCGGGACAGAGTGCAAGCGCAGGAGATCATCATCGACTTCTCACCTTCGGATACAGTATTTTTATTTAAATTTGTAATCGCATTGGATTAACTTGTATAATCTAGTTTTTTTTTGTACCTTGCATAATTGTGTGAGATCTTAAGATCAAGAGATAATCTCCTAGATGATTTTATAAATGCTAGAGGCAGATTCCTAATAATTTCACCGTCATTTTTAATGTAAATCTGAGCTTGAATGTATACATATATAAATGTTTGACTACCATCGTTGTTAATTTCAAATCTAAGTTGAATGTATACATATATAAATGTTTGATCACCGCATGGTTAATTTCAATGTGATCTTGAATGTCTACATACATGATGTTGGATCACTATCATTTAATTTGAAACTAAGTTTGTACTATCCGATCCATAACACATTTTTTCCAAATCGAAATTCTTCTCTAATGAGGTCGCTGCCAACCAAAATTGATTTGGAACTGATAAAAAAATCTTCTGATCTTTACCCATGTTTTTTCTCACTCCCCAGCAAAGGTTTACACTGCCAATGCACATTCCACCTCTGTGTTTCTTGCTGAAGGACGCCCAAGAAATTTACCCTCCTTGCCTCTACATTTTTGGTGTAAAAACATGCTCAGAATGTGGGGGAAACTAGTAAGATTTTTTACCCTCCTTACCTTTGCGTTTTTGGTGTAAAACTATGCTCAGACTGTGGGGGAAACTAACAAGAGTTTTTACCCTCCTTACCTCTACGTTTTTGGTGTAAAAACGTGCTCAGACTGTGGGGGAAACTAGCAAGATTTTTTTACCCTCCTTACCTCTGTGGTTTTGGTTTAAAAACGTGCTTAGACTGTGGGGGAAACTAGCAAGATTTTTTACCCTCCTTACCTCAACATCTTTGGTGTAAAAACATGCTCAGACTGTGGGGGAAAATAGCAAGAGTTTTTACCATCCTTACCTCTACGTTTTTGGTGTAAAAACGTGCTCATACTATGGGGGAAACCAGCAAGAGTTTTTAACTCCTTACCTCTGTGTTTTTGGTGTAAAAATGTGCTCAGACTGTGGGGGAAACCAACAAGAGTTTTTACCCTCCTTACCTCTGCGTTTTTGGTGTAAAAACATGCTCAGTGTTGGAACACATATATATTTTTATAAACTTTAGAATTTAAATAGATTTCTTTCCTGTTTAAATAAAAACAACGCGCACTTGATTCTCACCATTGATGAAATCTTCCTCCTAATCAAACGATCCTAATCTCTTAGGAGTTATGGAGCCGCCTACTCTTTAAAGAGTCAAATCACTAAATAATACTTCAGAGTTTTGAGTTTCGGAGTTTTGTACTTCAGGCATTTCAACATGCCTCACCTTCAGAATCCCGATACGCGAAAAGCATTCGATCCTAGTCACCATATACATGTACCTTCCTAAGCTTTAACATGTCACTGCGGAAAGCGACCCTTCGGGAAAACGACAGAAGATCTAACTTGTAAATCTACGAAATGCGAAGCCCCGAAATATTAAACCTTGGTTAAATAAAGTAATCTCAATTAAAGGTAATTAATAGAGTCATGCACTCGGAGTTTTGATATTCACCATCCATCGCATTCTAAATTTTTGAAACCCAAACTCTCAAAATGTCTTAAGTGTTAAACAGAGTTAATTAAAGATTAAAGACAATTAATGAGTAATTAATCACTTCGTGGTTTCGAGCTTCGAAAATCATATATCAAGATGTTATCGGATACCACGAGATCCGAAGGCCCGAAAAGAGTCAAGGATTAATATGATTAATTAACAAGTTAAACACTATTATCTCATGTTAATTTTTTGTTAAATCATAGTTCAGGTAAATTCAAATTTCATCTATGCATATCCCGATCACAAACCACCAACCATTAATGACATTAATAGTCGATCTAGGAAAAATGATTTCAAACAAGATCTCGAAACACCACCCAAATCTTTTCATTAAAGGAAATAAACACATTGTCAGTGAAGGTATACGCAAATTGATGCACTTAAGGTGAAAAATATATTGCATTATGAATTCCATTCACGTTTTTCACAGAGCAAGCTTAGCAAGATAAGATGTTTTATGCATTTGTTGTGACAGGTAAAACAGTGTTGAGTTTACTACTATCATGGCTCCACAGAAAATGGTTAAAGGGACTGGTGAGAGCTTGAGCCAAAACACAGATGTCCTCTCAGACACATCGTCGAGAGTTGTGGAGACCATAAAAACTTTGATGCATGTCTGTTATATCCTACAATACGAGCTGAACAACTGTCCAGAAGTGTTAGATTATGAGGGGGCTGAAACTCAAGTGACGAAGCTCAAATACGTAGCCCAATCAGAGTTGCACAAGATAGCCACGTGACTGAGGCTCATGCCGTATAATGGCATGATAGGTTGGGCCCTGGAGAACGTTGACGTCACGACTAGAACCATCTACAATTCATAGAAGATTGTTGTTGGATCTTTCCGCCTAGAACATATACAGGTGTTCTACAAATTGTCCCCAACATTCAAACGCAGTTATAATGCCGCTTTCTTAAAGGAGTTTGATGAAGAAGAGTGCCCAGAAGGTGTAAAGAATTACCTTGACTTGATCAAAGATTGGTGGGCACGCCTTGAGAAATTCAAAGCAGACACCCATGGAATATACGCCATTGCATCATTAGACAATCATATGATGTATGTGGCCATGATGCTATGTATACTTTTCAGGAGAGAAAACTCTGCCCACTTCCTGTTACCATGGGTACCTATCATGCATGAAGTTGCAGAGGATTTTTCCTTCAATTGGGCCAAGATATTATCAGACAGTTTGGCCAAGGAAATTGTTGAATATCAGACATTGAAATCCAAAGGATGACATGCCCCATTTTACATGTCTGCATACCTAATGGATGTTGTTTGTTTTATGATGCCTTTCCCTTTGATGGGTTGGAGCTAGACTCCGACCAGTGCCAAACCAATACATCTTTATCATTCAAATCTATGGGAAGATAAAGCGAAATATTTATTCTATGAAATCTGCAATTATGTGGTGGTGTCGATGCATATCGCTATATTTGGGTGCCCACCTCCTAGGATTTATGACAAAATAGTGACTAACCTAGGGAAGATAGCAGATTGGTACATTGAAGATAATTTCTCTTATATCAGGGTTTTTGGTTGTTTGGTCCTTCCACATGCCTTGCCTAAGTTTCTACCAGATCGATTGGTGTGCCGTGAACTAGCGCATCACACTGTGTTTGGGGGAATTAGTAAGGAACTAAAGGCAGTGCAAAAAAAGGTATGGCCCACTTTTCCCTTGCAGACTGGTATGTTTTCGCTGTTAGATTTTGGCCACTCAAAAGAAGAGGCTGCAGCCCTGGAGGAAATCAAGCTTGTCAATATTGAATTCAAGAAACATGATCCTCAGAAGATCGTGGGGAATCACTTGGCCATTTACAATTTGAAAAGATACGAGCATGAAGATTCTCCCCGGGATGAGATATTTCGAGCGACAATATCCTATTGGGAAGTTTTGAGCCAAGTCCAAAATCTGGCTCGAGACAAATTGGTCGAATTCTATAATTTCCAAAGGCACTGAAGAAATTGCCTTCCTAAATTCTTGCAGGGAGAAACCCCAACACCTCCAGCTACACAGAAAATTGAGGTCCATAGTTTAGAAACAAGGAGCTCCAGTGGACAGGATGCTCAAGAAAATTTGGAGAAGACTGAGGTTTTGACTCAGAAAGGGGACACCACATTGAAAAATCCACCAAGTGATTGAGCTAAAGCTTAGACTAAGGTCTTGATAAAAAAGGGAGAAGAAAATCCATCGTCCACGCCAGGAAAATCGTCTACTGACATAGCCGAGAAACATCCATCCACCGAGATAGGCAGCCCTATCCAATCTATTACACCTTTACAGTTCATTAGAGGGAGCCCGAGTGCTGAAGCAGTGTTCATAGAAGATCTTACGCCTATTTTGGTCGAAGAGATGCCTCCTTCCGACTTCTTTTTCAGCAATAAGAGGAGAGCCATAGTGAAAAGAGAAACACACCAAAAGGAAGGTGAAATTGTCAAGAAACACAGGGTGTTATTGAATGGGCAGGACTTAGAAGAGGTAGACTTCGCTATGGAAGTGGCAGGCTCCTTGGGATCTTTTTCCACAACAAATCATTATTCAGTTGGGAACCTAAAGGAACAATTGAAGCAAAAGGATCTGCTGGTGAGCCAATTGCAAAATCAAGTAAAGACTATGGAACAGAAGGTCGGTACTAAGATGAATAAGGGTTTTGAGTAGACTAGAGCCTGTGACAGATAGGAAATCCAATAGCTCAAATTCAGTCTCGACTAAATGCACAAGAACGCATAGGCAAGTAGAGAATGGGTCGTTCATCATGGAGAGTTGGTAAAACAACTACATGCCAGAATAAACCTGACTGAAAACATGGATGTAGATATGGAAATTTTCCAATCCCAAGCACTAGAGGTGCGCGAGAAACTGGAATCAGCACAACAAATCCTTTTCACTAAGGTAGAAGCTGTCCAAAACCATTTTCGGGTGGTAGACCAATTCTTAAATAACATTTTCTTAAAGGAGAGAGAGGCCATCGTTGCTCGAGCTACTTTCCAGGAAGCAGTTGTGTCATCAGGAAGAGAGGAAGTAGCCATGGTCTCTAGATTGCCTCTTTCGGAGCAAACTAGAGGCGATATAATACTGAAAACCTGGGAGGCTAACATAGTTGAAAGTAAAAGATTAGCTAAGGAAGTGAAGACATCTTGTGAAGAGGCATTTTATTCACTCGACAGAGAGTCACTGGGCCTAGTAAAAGACAATATCTCTGAAGTCCTAGGGAAAGTTGATATAAAAAAAAATCAACTTGATTTCAAGACAAACATGGAAGAGGCTTAGGCTGAAATCTTGCAGTTGAAACAAATTGATATTACCTAGATCAATAAATGGATAGTCAATCCTAGTCTATAGTTATAGTCTTTATCTTCAGAATACAAGAGGATGGAAGATAGGTTGCCTCACTTAGAAAAGAAATTATATAATTTTGAGGCGAATGACACCATGGAGCCTTCCAGATTGGTGGTGCGGTTCGTAGGCAAATGTGTGCAATGTGTCTAGCAAGGTAAAGCCAACACGTCTGGGAACAAATGAGACAATGTGGGCATGTCATGTATCCAGATCATGATTAGAGACCAGCTGTTTCTGAGCTGGATAACAAGAAGAAGAAACGTCTCTGCCATCGTGGCGAAGAGACAGGGGAGATGCAAGTGAAGCGTTTCAAATTTCACATATTGTAATATTTACTGTTTTTGAAATTAGGAAAATTCCAACCGCTTAGGGTTGAGAACATTTTTGTATAAATACATATTTTGAAGACATAACATGGGCTGCTTCTTGCCGAATGTAATAGATAAAATCTTTTTTTGTGAGAATTAATACAAGTGCAGACTGAGATTCCAACCTTTGTGCAGTTTGAGTTATGTGTCTCTCCTGTATTTCATAATTCTATCTTTCTTTATGTCATTCCTTGATGAGTGAGTGGTTGCAACTTAGTACTACATCTACTGTATTCACATTTTATCAGTTATTTGATAAGTAAACAGTTTTTCCTCTGTATTCACTATAAGTAAATACAAGACCTGCAAGCTACTTGGATCACTGTATTTTATATCCTTTCAAGGGTGCATTATTTATTTTCTTCTACTATGAGAAAAATAAGATTCATCGTGTATTGATGCCTCATTTTTTTTAAGATTTTTGTAAAATTTCTCTCATATCATTTGATTTTATAAATCGACTCTGACGTCAAAAGACGACCTCTGTTCTGTTCTATCATTAATTTCATTTGAGGATTAATTCTTATATAACTAACGGAAGAAAAAGCACCTTTCAAAATATCCCTTTATATTCCTAATGCCTTGACATTACTCTTTGAACCTTAAGTGTAATCTCAGGAACAACACTCAGAATGTGGGGGAAACCAGCATGCGGTTATACCATGTTTATCTTTGCATATTTTTTGTGCAAAATGTGCTAGCTCGTGGGGGAACTAGCATGAGTTTTTAACTTCTTTATCTCTGCGTGTTACTCACTATTTTTTCCTAGAACTTTCCTCGTTATCTCTGCATTGTTGGGGAATTTACCAACTCTACATTTTCCTTCATTTCTCTGAGTTATTAAGTACCGATATTTTTCTTATTCCTACACTTTTGTTTGGCATTAGAATATGCCCTGCACATTGGAGTGTCCTTTAGTTTCATTTGATTTTAGTTAGTAATATTCAAAGGCAGATATCTTCTTTCAATGCGATCACATAGTTTTATTTGTATCATTTTCCTTATGATGTCTAGAAGTCTTCAAGTTTAATATTCATTGTTAAGTGTCATTTTATATCTCAATGTTAATTTTAATGAGCACTTTAGATATCTATGACGTGTCAATAAAAGGCTCTATTGAATGCTTGATTTATTTTGGGGTCGGTATATAAATGAATGAAAGAATTCTATTCATGCATGCACTATAGGTGATGTATTGAATTTACTTGAGTATGAATTAAATTGTTGAAGGACTATTGTAGATTAATAGCACCTAAGTTGGGGACTTTACAATGTAAATTGTAAGCCTCATTGAAAACCATGACTACTTTACACATGAATTGGAATTGATACTTATTTTGTGCCATGTATTAAAAGAGATGTATTGAATGTTCGAATGTGATTTGATTACATGAGTGCCTTGATTAATGTTGATGTGTGATTAATTTAACAATTATATTGCTTGCACACCTTGAAAATGTAGAGGGGTGATTACTTAAGTAAATAAATCATTCGTGCGCCACGATATAAATGTTGATGAATTCTGCGTTATGAACAACGATGATGTATAATGATATGTGTATAATTTACTAATGCTTCCCTTAAATTGATGTATGATTGGTTGATTAGATATATTGGTTGCGCCATGAGATAAATCAATAGTTTTCTCTGGTGAAATGAATAATTAATAATTGATGAATGATTGAGTTATAAATTTACCTTGCGCCATGGATTATGTTGTGATTAAATTATTGGATTGCTTGTGCATTGGATTAACGATGGATGTAAAATGATTTATCTTGATTACCACACACCTTGAAATAATGGTGATGCATGATTAGTTTAGTAACAAAATGTACTTGTGCGCCTTAATTTAAGTGGGCATGTGATTGCTTCATCATTATTCTTTTGCACCTTGAATTTAAATGTTAACTAATCCAGTGTCATGAATTTATTATATATATGATTGATTTAGTGACTAGCTTTCTCTTGCACCTTACTTAAGTCGACATGTGATTGTTCTAGAATTGTTTACTCTCGTGTGCAACGAATATTTAATTTTTGATGTATGATTGATAATGATATTGATTATCTTTGCGCCATGATTAATTGATGAATAGGATTGATGGATTGATCTAGTTGATGATTGGACTTGCTTGTTAGTGGGATGTAGACACCTCCTTGTTCCTCATAACAGTCACTAGCCCTAAGGCCTTAAATGGTTAAAATAAATTGGAACCTGGGCTTGAGCGTTGCTTATGTGTCCTGGAGGTCCTAACCTTGTAGGGTAGGTCGGGCATGTTATGCTCCTCAGTGTCCCAAGGCTGAGAATGGAAACCGACGTAGGTAACCTCGAACCACTTAGCATTTGGTAGCTAGCCCTACCAAATCATAGAGGGATCTCTCTATGATATTACAGTAAAAATATGACTGAAGAGGGTAAAAGGATATTAGGCTAGGTATGAGCTCTAGGGTTTTGAAATTTAGGGTTTTAGCTGGATCAGGAGGAGAGGCCAAGAAAACTACGTCAGATCTAAAAGATTTCAGTTGCAGGGATACCAAGGGGCATGGTAAGTATGTTCAGTGACACTTTGAGGTTGTCAATTGTAGTGTAGGGTGGAAAATCAAAGGTTCAAAATGAGCATGACAAGCATGAGTTCATTTATTAGAATATGAATAACATAAACATGAAATTCCTAACAAAACAGAGCATAAACTTTGCGAATTATGTTTAACATATTATAGGAAGATCAATGAAAGAAAAGATATGGAAACAAGGAGAATTAAGTTTTCATAAAAATGAATTACATAAGAAAAACACTACCACAAAATAATACCACATGAATCCCTATAGAATAGCTGTAACTGGCCTTGTATTTCTACAAAAATAAACTGTACACAAGGCTCCAAATCTTCTACTCTCTGATGTCCAACCCTTTTGTTGATTTCATTTGGTCTACATATAGATGTAAAATAACTTTTCTCATCCAAAGGGTCGAATCCTACCTCCTAGGAACTGATTACAATATTCTCTCTAACCACGCCAAAAGCTAGGGAGGTTAGAAACCAACTCCCTATTTAGACTCAACTGACTTAGTTGACTTTTCCAAACATTAATTATCACAAAATTTACATGGAATGACTTTAACCATAATTATTACACTCAATTACATCAATTAAACTCTCATCATGAAAAATTACATCAATAAATTTTGACCTTGACTCACAAAACTCGAAATTGAGCCTTTTCTCAAAAGCACAACGTAGTCCCGCAGAAGCGCGGCATGCAGGATAGAAGCATAGCATGGTCTAGGAGGAGCCCTTTGGGTATCTTTTATGCATATTTTTTCTAAAATAATGGTTGTAGGAGATAGCTATGGATGTGTAGAAGACCTATGAACTTTGAAAATTGTAAAAATCCATCTCCGTGGCTTCCAAAAACACAACCTCCTAAGATGACTCCAGCAGCGCAACGAGGGGTCCAAAAAGGTGGCAGAGACATGAAATTTGACTAGTTTTTTTTACTTTTCCTTAAAAAATATAAGCTGACCTGGCCGAGAAAGTACATATCTGTGATGTAGAGGTCAAGGTCTATCCAACCATGCAAAATTTTCATCATTTAGATGCTCTAAGAAAAAGCACAGTGAAACTATGCAGAAGCATAGCGAAGGAAAGCAAAAGCGAGTTTTCACCACTTGTTGAAGAACATAAGTCTAGGAAAGCTGATGAGAATGCCCACTTACTTGAAAAGAATGTAATTGAACCTGCAAACTACTGATCAAACCCTTGGATGCTTATATTTTCCTCCTTTTTCAAATGCGCAACATGAAAACTATAAACGTAGCGTGGGGTACCGGAAACGTAGCATGGGAGGAAATCAAGGGTTTTGATGGAGTATTTCGATGCCTTGGTGGCTGAGATGAACCTCGATGGTGGAGAGGTGTTTAAGAAAACTGAAATGAAGAATGAGCATGTTATGATGGTCTTTTAATGGCTTTGAAAGTCGATTTTTGCAAGTGACATCATGTGATGTGACTGCAGCATGATTTTTTATGTGGAACATTACCTTACCTTTATTTCATTTGTCCCTAAGGTTCTAACTCCCATGATGGTGACCCAAATGATGAATATGACTCACTTTTTACTTTTTATGACTGACATTATGATGACATTTCAAATTTGAATCCTAGACCATGACCTAGATGATGACCCACTAACTCAATTGATGACTCATGACATGAAATGATAACAATGACCATGATGGATGATGACCCACTAACTCAATTGATGACTCATGACATGAAATGATAACAATGACCATGATGGATGATGAAAACCATGAACAAGTGGAGGGAGTAGCATTGAACTAGACATACTAACCAATGACCAAATTTTATTTGAAAATTTATTTGAAAATATAAACATTTGACCTAGGACCCTATTAACAACCTTGAAAGAGCATATTTGATCTTTGGTGACTGACAGGACTGAAAGACACTAACAGGGTGTGTAGTCATTTTATATTCATTATCTGATTGTATGTGTTGTAAAATGTTTCAAGATTATTATGATGTGTTGATCTGCTACACTACTTATTTTTATGTGTCACTATCCTTTGTTGACGCGTTGAATGCGTCGTTAGTGATTTCCATGATGAGTAGTTGGTAATGCTTTTACTTATGATGTTGTTGATTAGGCGTTGCTGGGATCATGTGTTGATGTTAACTTCTCAATGCAAAAAACAAATTACCTTTTGAGCTTCGATTTTTCTTAGGCATAACGGAGGTCCGTTACATATGGTATCAGAGCAAGTTCAACCCTACTACTATGGATCATCACACCTTCCATTGTATTAAACACTTGATTAATAACTTATCGCTGATTAAAATTTAAACTTGTCCATGTGGTAATCATGGTTAGAGGACATCGAGGAGGTAGACGACGTGGTGTTAGGGGGGGTAGAGGTGTGATGCCTATGGTAGCATCCATGCCAGAGGGGTCTAAACCCCAAGGAGAAGAAAAAGTCATTGGGCATGAATAGTTTTTCTGTGGGGAATGTGGTTGCTCAGACAATGTCCTTTCTGAGGATGTCAGAGGCCTTGATTAACCACCTAAATAGAGAAGAGTCCAAGGCACCTACACCCAATGAGGGTTCATAGTGCACTCCAGCTGGTAGTGGTAGCATTCATGGAGAACTCGAGAAGGTTAAGTTTCTCGAGTTCATAAGTGCCACGAACGGCTTAGCCGTCGAGGAATGGTTGGAAAACAAGATGATGTGCTTCGTGGTTACAACCTCCAACACTAAGGTCTGCATGGTGGTATTTTAGCTGAAGGGAAGTGCTCTTCTATGGTGGAAAACGCTCCTACCTAAACTAAACATGGTCATTGAAGCTGTGTTATGGGAATTGTTTGAGGAATGGTTTCAGGAGAAGTAATTGTCAGAGGAATTCATTGAGCACCACCTCAATGAGTTCAACTTTTTACGACAGGGTGGTCATACGGTACCAGATTATGAGACCATATTTATGGAGCTACTTCAGTATGCCCCACATATGAACACGGAGAAGTCAGAGGTTAGCAAGTTCGTGTTCGGCCTCAACTCCAACTTTCATGTGAAGGTGAGGATATTAATGCCTTAGACGTTGCACAATGCAGTCAAGTAGGTCTCATAGCTAAGGAATAATTGACCTGCGAGAGTCAAGGTAGGACTCCTACAAGACCGTCTATATTGACGACATCAGGTGCGCAACAACATCAGATGCCAGTCAAACAAGACATCATGGTATCAAGATAAGTCTATAGGACCCTTGTTCACAACACCACCACGACAGGTTCCTCGGCAGAGGACTCCCTACAGGGGACCACCGCATCATAGGCAGCACCGCCAGTGGCTTCAGTTTAGACCTATCAACAGAATAGACCAGGATCTTAGGCTGGTAGGCCAGCAACTTCTACTTCGGGGCCAGGAGACCGAAGACTGGGTGTGGGACGTGTGGAACACCACATTACCAGTGAGACTGTCTCGTTGAGAAGGCCAAAGTGGATAGATAAATAAGACACACTACATTTGGAGACTGGGGAAAATCCCACAGGATTCATGCAACAGTGAATAACTGCTAGGCTAAGGACCAGCCCATTGTGCTCGAGACATCAGGCATAATCCCCGACCAAGTTTTAGTATTTTGATAGAACTAGGTGCTACATAAGAGCTTGTATAAGGGATGCAAGTTATATTCCATCTTAGTGCTAAAAAAAAGAGGTAAGGTAGAAGGATTAGAATAACTTCTGGTAGTACGATAGTTTTCTGACGTATTTCTAGAAGAGTTACCAGGCTTACCGCTCAGAAGAGAGATTGGAGTTTACAATCGACTCGAAACTCGGAATTGAACTGATATCAAGAACGCCTTATTAAATGTCAACGCCTGAGTTACAAGAGTTGAAAATGCAACTGAAGGAGTTGTTGGAATTGGGACTTATGTCCACGTGTGTCACCTTGGGGTGTGCCTGTATTTTCATAAGAAGGAAGGATGGGTCGTGGAGACTCTATATTGACTATCGTCAATTGAACAAGGCAATGATCAAGAACCAATATCTGTTGCCTAGAATAGATGATTGTTGATCAAATGAAGGGCGCAATGGTGTTGTATAGATCAAATTGAGATCAAGTTATCACCAGTTACGAATTAAAGAGGAGGATATTCCTAAGACTACATTCAAGAAAGGGTTCGGACATTACGAGTCTTTTACCTTTCGAATGAATGAACACCCCAGGGAAATTTGTGAGCTGGATGAATGGGGTTTTCTGCGGATACATGGACATGGTCATTAATGTATTCATTGATGACATATTGATATATTCTCAAATGAAAGAATAACTTGATGAACATTTGTGCTTGGTACTACAATGTTTTCAAGAAAACAAGTTATATGGGAAGCTATCGAAATGCTCTTTTTATCAATCAAGGATTCATTATTTAGGGCATGTTATCTCCGATGAAGTCATCGTTGTGGATGCAATGAAGGTAGAGGCTATTATGGGATGTCTTGTACTGATGAACATACCAGAAGTACGTAGCTTCATGGAATTAGCTAGATATTATCGATGGTTCATCAAAGGTTTTTCGAAGATAGAAAATCCGATCATGGAATTGCAGAAGAAAAACAAAAAGTTTGTATGGACCTAGAAATGCACAAAAGAATTTTGAAGGCTCAAGGAGTTTTTGGCAACAGAGCCTATAGTAAAATTCCTTGACATGGATGAGGACTTATTGGTATGCACAGATGCATCCAAGGAAGGATTAGGAGGAATCTTGATGCCAGATGGTTGAGTGATCGCTTACATCTCAAGGAAGTTAAGAAAGCATGAGGAGAACTACGTGACACATGATTTGGAGTTGTTGTCCAGTGTGTATTCCTTGAGATTATGGAGGTGCTACCTGATTGGACAAAAAATTGAACTGAAAACATACCATTGTGGGTTGCAACACATTTTTACACAAAGTGACTTGAACGAGCGACAAAGGCATTGGTCATAACTGCTTAGCGAGTATGATTTTGAGATTGCCTACATAAAAGGAATAGTGAAAAGAGTGGTATATGCCTTGAGTCAGAGACCATGCGTGTTTTCGGTGATACCACTCCAGATGAATCTTTGTGAAAATATTCTAACTATACAGCGCGACGATGACTGGTATAAAGAGGTTAAGGAAATATTGTACAAGACACCATGTTGGTACCAAAATTTGTGGGATTTACTGTGGAAAACGATGGATTAATGAGGTTTAATAACCTTATTTACATACTGCCTAGTGACGAGTTGAGAAGTTTGATCTTAAACGAAGCTCATAGAATCGTGTACATGGCTCACCTAGTATCACGAAGATGAGGGCAAACCTTAAATACTTATCCTTCTGGAAAGGAATGAAAGCGTACATATTCAACTACATGGCAATATGTCTAGCATGTCAATAGGTGAAGGATGAACATAGACATCTGGAAGGATTACTACAGCCACATGCTATTCTGGAATCAAAATGGGAGGTCATTTCGATGGACTTCATTGTTGTATTGTCGCTGACGGCAAGGAGGCACGACTCGATTTTCGTGGTAGTTGACACTCTGATGAAGAGTGCACATTTTATCTCTATGCGTACGACGTATCAAGTGACATACATAGATAGATTTTTCATCAGCGATATTGTGAGATTGCATGGTGTGCCTAAGAAGATCATATCTGATCAAGGATCGTTGTTTACAGGATGATTTTGGACTAGTTTCCAAGAGGTCTTGGGAACCCAACTTAACTTTAGTACAACATATCACTTAGAGAAAGACAGGCAAACAGAAAGAACGAACCAAATATTGGAAGATATGTTGTGTATGTACGTGATGGACCAAGAAAAGCGTTGGGAGGAGTTCTTTCCACTGGCAGAGTTTTCACACAACAACAACGATCAAAGTACCATTAAGATGGCGCCATTTGAGTTTCTTTACAAGTGACTGTGTCAAACACCTTTGATCTGGGATTGACTTTAGGATAGGGTCTTGGTAGGACCAGAAGTGATCCAAGAAATGGAAGAACAAATGAAAATGATAAGAGAAAGGATTAAGGAAGTGCAGGATCAGCAGAAGAGTTATGTCGATGTGCATCGCGTTGACCGTAGTTATGAAGTTGGTGATCGAGTCTTCTTGCGGGTGAAACCGCACAAGAGTTCAATCAGGTTTGGAAAGGGTGCTAAACTCTCTCCTAGGTTTGTGGGACCTTTCGAAGTTGTGGAAAATAAAGGGCCCATGGCCTATCGAATAGCCTTGCCTGATTATTTGAGGCGTATGCACGATGATTTTCATGTATCTATTTTGAGACATTATGTTAGCGATCCTACACATGTGATTGACATGAGTTCCTTGCATGTGTCGAATGAGGGTGCACTCACGATGGAGCCAATCCGCATTTTGGACCATCACATTTGACAGCTACAGTGTCGAACAATCGATCAGGTCAAGGTCTAGTGGGACAATTATAGTCCACACTCAGCTACCTGGAAGGACGCATATATATGTGCCAACAGTTCCATTTTTGTTTGATAGTTAGACATTCAGATCTCGTCAGATACTTTATTTACTGCACATATATGTTGTGAAACTTCGGGACAAATTTTAAAATAAGAGGGGGTGTATGTAACTTCTCTCTCTTGCATGCACATGATTTGACTTATTCTTTGAGGACATTTGCGTGCAAGTGATCCGGTTTAGTATATGGTTGTTTGTTTCGCTTATGGATTCTAGTGATGATGTTGTTGGATTATGATGTTATGTTATTTAATATTTATGTATAGACAGGTGCTATTGACGGGTTTCTCCTAAGTGTGAAGGGAACTTGACAAATCGAGGATGTCGATGGCATCAATGGACCTCCTTAGACTCTGGATCGAGTCAGGGAGTGGACTATATATGGTTTGGGTATTTCCATTTATGCATGTATGACATATGATTGGATATATTATGATGTTGTTATGGATCATTGATAGTGTTTCGTTGATGGATGCAGGCTGACGATTGCTTGCTAATCAGACTCACATAAGAAGTAAAGAGGCCATGCACAACAACTATATATTGAGGGAGATGTGTGGAAGCAGCCCTGCCACAGCCTACTAGAACTCCCATCATGGATTGAATTGTACATTAACAATTACCTATTTCTAGAGATCCACGATGTCATGAGGGCAGACTGAGACAGTCGCTCACGAAGATTCTAAAGGGTGTGCAATAAGGCATGGTCCTTATTCCTTAGAGGCCCTTAGTCTCTCACAAGGTCACCTGATGGAGTATTGACTCCAAGGATTGGACAACTACCAAAATCAATCAAAGGTGAGTGGCACCCTTGGAGCACGTAGCATGTCTTGAAGGGAACGTTGCATAAATAAAACTTGAACAAAGGCGAGTGGCACCCTTGGAGCACATAGTGCATCTTGAAGGGCACGTCGCATAAATAAAACTTGAATAAAGACTAGTGGCACTGTTGAGGCACAGAGTGCATCTTGAAGGGCGCATCACGATTTTAATAAAGGTGAGTCAATGAACCTAGGTGCCTAGAAAACAATTTTTGTTTTGACATTGTCGAACTTAAAATAATTATTAAATGAGTAATTTTTATTAATTATAAAATCCCCTAAAAAATTCTAAGCCTAGTTTAAAAATTTGAGCCTAAGTTTAAAGTGGGTGTTAGCACTAAGAGTCACCCTTAGATTGCAAGAGGATAAGCCCAATACCCATCAAAATGTTTGGTGGATGTTGGTTTTATGAGTGGAGGTCAAATGGACAAAACTCAGTACAAGAATGATTTTAACACAAAAACTGGACAAGAAATGCACATGGAAGTGAGGTCCTCATTAACTTTAGTCAGTGATTTGAGTTTAAGGGTGAGAAGAAGGAAGAATTAGTGAGAGAGGTGAACAAGTATGCCATGAGCATCTAGCCTTCAAGTAGATTAGTGAAGAAAAACTCAGGCCCAAGAGCACTCTTGAAATCAAGTTTCAGACACTGAAAAATTTCACAGTAGCATAATAATCAAACCTACATTACCATGCAACCACAACAAGTGGACTGGATCCTCCATGCTTGAGACTTTCAGCATAAGGGGAAATAAAATAATAAAGAAGTTGACTAAAAATGGTCACATCAATATTGTAATCAAACCTACAATAAAATAGGACCACAGCCCTCGACTGGATCCTCCATGCTCGAGTGTTTCAGCATAATTTAAACAAAGAGATGAAAGAAGTTGACTTCTATTAATGCGAAAGTCTCAAGTTTGATACATAACCAGAGAACAGTTATGGCATCAAAATTACATAGTAGGGAGCTCTGTTCAACCATTTGACCATAAAAAAATATTTAACTAATATACTTATACTCATATCAGTCCACAATTGTTAGGAGTGTGATCTGGCAATCTCAATCAAAGCTTTGTGTCTGTGCAACCTTCTATCAGGTTGTACGTGTTTCCTTCTGTCATACGCAAACCTACTTCAGCATGGGCCTCTAGGGAAATTGTCCGTTGTTGTACCTCGTGCTGACAGTCCTCTCTCCTCGGCCATAATTTTCATGCTTTCCATTTATGGATTGAGCTGAGTTTTCAGCTACCAGTCCCTGCTTCATTAACTAGATCTTCATCGGGATTGGAGCATGGTTGGATGACTGGCAGAAGACCAACTGTCGCAACCAGATTGGCCGCAAAGGTCAATCCTTGTCCATTTCTTGAACACTCCTTAGGATCGGTAGTGTGGCTGGATGACTAGTAGGAAACCACCTATCGTTGTAGAATATTTAATGTGCACGTGATTTCAGGGCCATCGAAAGCAGTTTGGACCCACACCGCTTTCGGGCCCGGAACGCACCCTCTTCTGCCATGTAGCCTCCTCGCAAAACCATGGTTTGGATTTCGGCCCGCCCTTCAGATTTTAACGTTCACGCATGTTGCAGCCCTAAAATGATCTAAGACCATTGATCTGAAAGGGACATGAGCTCTTGGCACGCCGACTACTTTAGCACCCCTGCCAAACTTTTACATGCCTGCTAACCTTGGAGTCCCTCCAACTGCGCTTGGAGATATTGCCGCATTGAACTTACACAGGGGATATCGATCGTTGCATACTGCACATGTCTGAATGTGTTCATGTTGTTTTGTGTGATAAGATTTGGCTCCACAAGGGATGGCATGCTCCCTGCGAGCTGCCAAGAATGCGCAGTTCCAGTGCCTTAGCTTTTGGTTGATGGAGTCTCTTATTCAAACAGAAAATAAAAGGAAGTGGTAATTACAATGGTGGAAATCCAATCATCGCTTAGACAAAATATCTCTTCAGAAAGTGTCCATTGATAGGGCCACCAAAAACTTCAGAATCCTCTAAGTTCTGCAACTTATAGGTGTTTTTTGAAAATACTTCAGAAATCTTGAAGGGACCAATCCATAAGGTTTCAAATTTACCATGTTTTCCTCTGTCCTACTTGGGGGCATCCCACTTGAGCACTAGATCCCCCTGCTGAAAATTTTCCATGCTTTCTCTCTTGTCAAAGGCTTGTTTCATTTTCTGTTGGTGATCCTAAGCTTTATCAAGCAACTGCTCCCTAGCTTGTTGTACTTCTACGAGCTGTTGTATCCTCCTGACCATATTATCAGGTTCCTGGAGGAATTTTGCCATAGGAAAGGAAAGCTAAGTAGGAAAAATAGCCTCCACCCCATACACAAGTTGAAAAGGGGAAACACCCAGTGACCTCTTTGTTGTAACTCTATCATCCCATAATGCAAATTTCAGCTTTGAGTCCCAGGATTTCTTGTTGTCTTCTAACAATTTCTTGATGATATTTATGAGGCTTTTGTTAGATGACTCTGCCAAACCATTTCCCTAAGGGTATTAAGGAGTAGAATGGATTAATTTAATCCCATATAGTTCACAGAACTTGACCAATGGTTCATCTTTGAAGGAGGCAGCATTGTCAGTAACAATCCTTCTTATACAGCCAAATATGGACATGATATCTTCAAGGAAGATAATGATTACCTTGTGGGAGGCACTCCTTGTAGGGATGGCTTCTATCCATTTCGTGAAATAATCAGTGGCAGTCAAAATCCACTTGTGCTGGCCACTTGAGGCTAGGTGGATCTCTCAAATGAAGTCAATACCCCACTGCTGAAAAGGTCCATAAACCATTACAGGTTTCAAAGGTAAATATTTGAGCTGCTTCTTTCCAGAATTTTTTTTCCATTTGAAACAAGCTCTAATCTTTGCACAAACATCAGAAAAAAGGTTGGGCCATAAATACCCAGCTCTGAGGGTTTTATATGATGTGGTCCTCCAAAAATGATGTCCCCAGCATAAGTTGTCATGAAAATCAGTCATAGCTCTTTGGGCTTCATGTGGGTCTAGACATCTTAAGAGAACTCCCAGAGGATCCTTCCAGTACAAAACCTGATCAATGAGACAATATTTGATCACTTTTAGTTTCAAATATCTTACCTTGTTTTTGTTCAAACCATCAGGAGGCCTCAACCTCTGCAGAAACTATATGATATCTTTATACCTAGTGCATTATGCTAAGTTTAGGTTGACATGAGAGTCTTTATCAACAATCTCAGTTTGCTGATTTTTTGAATGTATGTTCATGAAATTAACCCCCAAGCCTTGCAGTTTGATTCAACCAGTAGCCTGGATAAACCTTGGCCTTTTACCAATTTAGTGGGCTTTATTTCCAGGTTGAAATCCAGAATTTTGGCAATCCATTTGCTTCTCTTCCCATCTATGTTAGGATGGATCAATATCTCTTTTACTGAGGCTGAGGGGACATATGCAATAATCTTTGAATGCAGAACATAGATTTGGAAATCCTTGAGGGATTTCACCAAAGCATATGCCTACTTCTCCATGATATCATATCTCATTTCTGCATCCCTCAATGCTCTGCTGAAAAAGGAAATAGGTTACTCTAACCCCTTTGTATTTTTCTGTAGAAAAACAAAAACCAATGTATCAGATGAGGCAAAAGAAAATATCATGAATTCCTTAGAATAGTCAAGGCTGATGAGAACAGGTGCTTCAGTCAAAGCCCTTTTTATTTGGTCAAAATAATTTATGGACTCAATAGTCCATTTCACCTCGCTTCCCTTTCTAAGCATGGTTGTAATGTGCTTAACCAACTCAGCAAAATTAGAAATGAATCTTCTCAGAAAATTGATTTTACCCAAGAAAGACTAAATCTATTTCTTATATTTGGGAAAAGATAAGGCCTGTATGGCCTCTACTCTGCTTGGATCAATTCTTACCCCTTCAGCTGACACAATATGTCCCAATAATTTTCCCTCCTTCATAGAAAACAAAGATTTCTTAGGATTGAGGGAGAGACCAAACCTTCTACACTTTAGGAAGACTTTCCTTAGATGGTGACAATGCTCTTTGTCAGACCTTGAGAATATTGTAATGTCATCCAAATAGATGACTAAAAATTTATCTTTTTCCCCAACAAAGGCAACGTCCATGGCTCGCTGGAAGGTTGCTCTTGCATTAATCAATCCAAAGGGAATTTTAGCATACATGAATGTGCCCCAAGAAGTAGTGAAGGTTGTCTTTTCTTTATTTTCAGGCAGGATGGAGATATGATTGTAGCCAAAAAATCCATCAATCATGGACATCTTAGATGAAGCAGTCACTCTCTGCAAAATGTGCTCCATCTTTGGCAAGGGATAGTTATCCTTTTTGGGCTCCTGTTCAAATACTTGAAATCTACACATAATCTGATTTCCCCATTTTTATTTCTCACGGGCACCAATTTAGCTACCCACTCTGAATATCTCAAAGGAATGATGATCTGGGCATCCAACATCTTTTTCACTTCTTTTTCCATAATAGGAAACATCATGGGATTTATCTATCTGAGTTTCCTCCTGAAAGGTTTGGCCTCTTCTTTCAAATGGATTTTATGTTCGATGATGTTGGTGTCATATGTTCTCAAATCTTCATATTTCCAAGCAAACACATCAACAAACTCCTTCAAAAGCTTGACATACTCAGCCCTTTTCTCCTCTGACAAACTGCTAGACAATTTAACATACTTTGGATCCCCCTCTATTCCCAAATTTCATTTTGTCAAATCAACCTTTTCAGTTGAGCCTTTAACCTTCACAGCAACATCATTTCTATCAAACAACATCTCCAAGGGGACAAGTCCCTTCGGAATATGGTTACTAGGTAACTGAACAATATGATGGTCAACAATTTTATTCAGAAAAACAGTAGCATCAGGGCTTTCTTCAGTGTCCTGATCCTGATCAATATGCAAATCAAAAAATTCATCCACGGTCTCAAGAAATATTTTCATCTCAAGATCATCCATCAAAAAACTTCCAATGTTTGACATTGTCAGGAATAGAGGGTCTGTATTTTACTTCCACATCATACTTGAGTTTGGGGGGCAAAGGAATCTTGAACTTACTTGCTGAAATAGCCAAGGAATCTACCACAGTGTTCTCCTCTCTTGGAACAGAAGAGATATTAAAAGAAAAGAAGAAACTGTCAACCAGATCCTAGACTTCATTTATGTAGGCCCTTAACCTAGGGTGCTTAGCTTGATACCGATTTTTGACTTGGTGAACAATCAACTCAGCAGTTCCAAATACCACTAGCTCCTCAATCTTCATATATTTGGTATCTCTCAAACCCAAAACAAGAGCCTCATATTATGCCACATTGTTTGTTGCTTCAAATTCAAGCTTGTAAAACAGAGATATGGTCTCTCGGAAAGGGGAAATTAAAACTATCCCAGCACCAACACTTACCCTAGAAAAGGATCCATCAAAAAACATTTTCCAAACAAAGGTATTGGGAGGAGGGTCTTCAAAAGAGGTGTTGGGATGCTTTTTTATTCAAATAGGTGTTTGATGAGCATCAGTGAGCTGTAACATACTAGTCCCTAAATCAGTATCTACTGCAAAAATGGGGTGGTTGGTCGGATTGGCTTCATCACTAATAATGTAAGCAAGTTGTGCTTCCCTATAAATCCTTCTATGTTATCCCCCAAACACAAGAATGGTGGCATATGAAAGATCCATTTGTAAATTTTCCCCTAGGCTTTTGATCCAAGATCTAGACAAAAGCATCCCAAACTTAGGGGGGACATCATCCACCACAATATCCATGACCACACTTTTCATTGGCAACTGGAACAAGGAAACAACCAAGTCTTTGATAGCCTTGAGGCACTTCACCTTCCTGGAATCAAATGAGTATAGGTCATGGTAGGTTTTTGTAACCTCCAACCCAATCTCATCCATGACAGTCTTAGGCATGAGATTGTGAGACACCCTTGAATCCATCAAGCAGTTGTGAAACACTTTATCATGAATGTTCAATGATGTATAGAAAAGAGGGGAGGATTCATCCCTATCCTCTACCAAAGGCCCTAGTATGACATATGGTTTTTCATCTTGGAGGTTGACTAAGTCTGTGGGATGAGATGAAGGTCTAGGTTGCAGCACCTTGGAGAGGTACCTTTTGAAATCCTCATTTTTTACTAGCTCCAAGAAAGGTACATGAATTTTATTTTTTTGAATCTCATTCTCAAAGATAAAAGAGGAGGGAGGCTGCATACTCTTCTTCACTTCTAGGATAGGGATCTTAATCACTTCCTGGGGGGTTTGTGCCTCTTTCTCTTTGGTGTTAGCTGCCATCTCCTTAACAAGATGCTCTGTTCCAGTAGGCTACTCAGGAATGTCAGGATTTCACTCTTCCTTCTTGAACCTGAGGTTGTATCTATTTGGATTTCCACTGTTCCTTTTCCCTTTTCTCAGCTCATTTAGTTGGCTACTAATGCAGGAGCATCGTAAATAGTCAAGTGAGCATGGAGGCGAAAGACAACTGGAAAGCACAACACGCATTTTTCACGTTTTGAAATGTTTTGAAAGTTTAAGGGAGCAGATATAAATGTAATAGCTAGAAGCGTATTTACATTTATGTCTGGCTATTGAAAATAGATCGTGAGCAATTTGCTCTCATTTGTCAATGTAAAAGGAATTTAAGCCCAGTTAATTAAAGTAGGTAGGTTTGAATTAATAGATTAGACAGATTAGAGAGTAGGAGGGAAAACGGATATAGACACCCTCACCATTGTATCATTGTAGTATTGTACCATTAGCATAGAAAAGAAGAGGAGAGCTGTAGCAAAGAGTTGAAAGGAGAAGTCCATGTATAGGAGGTTTGAATTAATATATGAAGCTTTGAATCAGATTTCATGGTGTTATGATGTTTTCTGTTTATACATGGTGAATGGTATGCTTATAGTTGTTTTAATCTCTCTGTTATGTATTTGTTTTAATACTGTGTTGAATGTATGACTTTATGTTGAATGTTTGAAGTCAGAGAGAGAGAGGATGAGTTTCAATTGTTTCTCTTCCTGAGTGAGAGAAGTTCCTACAAGGAGTACAGTGAAGCATCTGCAAGGTGTGCGTTGACGAAGTTTTGAGTCGTATCTCAGAAAGCTCAGGAGGGATACCATTGTTATCATTCCAGCAGAAGTGCAGGAGAAGCACAGAGGTCGTGCAAGGAGTGCACAGGCTGTTGGGAGTCTTAGGAATTATCCACTAAGGTTGAGGAGGGAAAGATTGTTGTTGCAGAGAGTGCACAGAGTCGAGAGGTCGAATACCCAGGAGTATTCGAAAGGTTTCCGCAAGGAGTGCATGCAAGAGTTATTTCAAGGCTTGAAGTTTCCAGAGAAAGCTTGGGACGGTTAACACCTTTGAAAGTACTCAAAGGGAGGTGGAGATTGAAAACATCTCGCATAAGTAAATTTTAGAAAGGATAACATTGGTTTATTTCTCACAAGCTGTCTAGGAGAAAATGAATGGTCGGAATTCTCTGTGGAGAATTCGTGAAGCCGCAAGGACCGTAGGATCTAGAGGAGTTGCAGGGCTGATAAGGTTTGGATGAATCCATTCCTTTGGTGTCAAGATTCACATCGACCACTGATCGTGATCTGTCTGAGTCGTTAGATCATTTCAGCATCTCGGGGATCTTGATGACAAGGAGTTAAGCGCAGTGGAATGAAATTCCTAAAGTCATGAGTTGCTATAGGAATTGGCGTGGAGTTTTGGGATTTCGGCACTTCGGGTGTCAGGAAACTGAGAAAGCAGCATTTTGGGATCGAGAGTTCCGAACTCCTGATACCTAGAGGCCTGAAATAAAGCAGGTCGTCAGATTTAGCGAGGCTCGTACAACACATGGCACATCTGTCAGGTGGGGACCACAAGGGTGACATGTGGCATATACTCGCGCATCGAGGGGGTCAACCCATATTTTCCCTATCACATCTCGGGATTTTGCAAAGGAGGGGCACGAAGGTTCTACACTCCAATTCGTGAGATTGTGAGTTGCAAAAAAATGCTTGTGCCAGGGCCAGTTGTGGTCATGTGGAGGTGAAGCTCGTACCTTGTGCCTGTTCACATAAGGGGGTTTCAGAAGGACTTGTGGATAAATTCGTTGAAGGTTCTGATAGGGATTCGAAAGAGGCACTTCGGCTCAAGGAGATTAGAAAGATCCTACGTGGACCTTGGTTTGAGGGTCGCGGGTCTACACTAGTTGTGGTATCAGAGCACAGAAAAAGTTCTTTGCTTTCTGTAGCAGAGAATAGGGGAATATTTCTCAGCCATGCCACCGAGAAGAAGAGACAGAACAATGCATGATCCAACAGTGGAGAGGGAAATGCGTGAATTATGTGCCAGGCTTGATGCCATGGAGATAGCACAGAGTTGCACATTTGACGCTGGGGATATCAGTGAGGCTGACAGTGAAAATGAAGCTGGACACGAAGGAGAAGTCGTAGTCGAAGATGCTGCAGATGAACGCCTACTCAAGGTTGTTGCTAGGATAGGTGCCAGAGCAAAAAAGGACATTCCAGTATATGAAGGAAACCTAGATGTTGAAGAGCTTATAGACTGGATTAGAGCTCTGGATAAATACTTCGACTATGAGGATGTCGAGGAAGATAGGAAAGCCAAACATGTTGTCACAAGACTTAAAGGTCATGCATAACTATGGTGGGATGAACTGCAGGCTGACAGACGCTGCAAAGGAAAGCAGAAAATCAAGACTTGGGATAGAAAGGTTGTGAAAATGAAAGCCAAATTCATACCCAAAGATTATCAAATCACTCTGTTTCGAAGGATGCAGAATTTGAGATAGAAGCTTATGTCAGTGAAAGAATACACTGAAGAGTTCTACAAGATAAACATCAGAGTAGGTCATTGGGAAAGCGATGATGAAAAGGTCGCCAGGTACATGAATGGTCTGAGATATGACATCCAAGACGAGATGAGCATGATGATCATTCAGAATGTGGAAGATCCTTATCAGATGGCTCTGAAAGCTGAAGAGAAGCTGAGCTGAAAGCAAGGTCAAAGAGGCCGAGGCAGAAGTCAAGCCAGAGGAAAGACAATTGCCCAAAAAAGAACTCAGAAATCTAAAGAAGAGGGGAAGAAACCTCAAACTCAACATGAGGGAGGAGGAAGCTCACAGAGAGGGCAGTATGCTGATAGAAATACTTTTCCTCGAGCTAGAGGAAGAGGAAGAGGCCGAGGAGGTGAAGTGAAATGTTTTTTCTGTGGGAAAAATGGACACAAATCTTATGAGTGTCCAGAAAGGAAGAAAGATGGTGGTGAAACTCACATTCCCAAAGCTCAAGGATGGAATGTTGAGGCATAAGATGTTGAGGGTGGAAGATCCTTAATGATGAGGAAAGTTCTCTTAACGCCAGAAAAGGAGGCAGAGAACCCAGCCCAAAGGAATAGTATGTTTCGGACTGCTTGCAAAACAAAAGACAGAGTATGCAAAGTCATCGTGGACAGTGGTAGCACATACAATTTCATTTCTACAGAGATGGTAGAAAAGCTGGAGTTGGAGACTATTGTACATCCAAGCCCATACAGAGTTTCATGGCTACAAAAAGGACATCAGTTAAATGTCACTAAACAATGTTTAGTTGAATTTAAAATAGGAGGATATAAGGATGAAATATTATGTGATGTCATTCCCATGGATGTTTGTCATCTATTGTTGGGTAGACCGTGGCAATATGACATGAATATGGTTCATGATGGGAGAAAGAACACATACACCCTGAAGAAAAATGGGAGAACACACATGTTGTTGTCGATCAAGGACAAAGAGGTGAGACCAGAGGTGAGAAACATTGCACTTCTCATGAGTGGGAAGGAACTTCTTAAGGAGGTTAAGAAGAAGGAAGACAAACAATTTATTGTGGTCAAGAAGCCTAGAATTGTTTTGACCAATACAAGGATAGATGATTTACCAGAAGAAATCGAGGAGTTGTTGGAAGAGTTTGTTGATATAGTAGTGGATGAACTACCTCGTTCATTACCACCTATCAGGAGTATAATCCATCACATCGATCTTATACCTGGAGCCAGTTTACCAAACAAAGCCATGTATAGGTTGACACCATAGGAGAATGAAGAAGTCAAGAGACAGGTCCAGGATTTAATGGACAAAGGATTGATTAGAGAGAGATTGAGTCCATGCGATGTTCCAATAGTGCTTAGCCCAAAGAAAGATGGAGGCTGGAGAATGTGTATCGACTCAAGGGAAATCAATAAGATTACCATTAGATATAGATTTCCATTGCCAAGGATGGATGATTTGATGGATTTCTTGAGTGGAGCAAGATTTTTTTCAAAGATTGATTTGAAAAGCGGATATCATCAAATTCACATGAGAGAAGGTGATGAATGGAAGACAACATTCAAGACAAATGAGGGGCTATACGAATGGATTGTCATGCCATTTAGCTTAACAAATGCACCCAGTACTTTCATGAGGTTGATGAACGAAGTCCTGAAGGATTTCATAGGGAAATTCGTCATTGTATATCTTGATGATATATTAATTTTCAGCAAGATGGAAGCAGAGCACTTAAAGCATTTAGCTGCAGTGATGAGGAGGTTACAGCAAGAGAAATTGCTGATAAATATGAAGAAATCATCATTTATGAGGACAAAACTCATTTATTTGGGTTTTGTTATCTCTGCAAATGAGCTAAAGATGGATCTAGAGAAGGTGAATGCAATCAAGAATTGGCCATCACCGAAAAGTGTGTTTGAAGTTCGAAGCTTCCATGGTTTTGCAAGTTTCTACAGGAAATTCATCTGAAATTTCAGTGGAATTAGTGCACCGATGATGGATACGGTGAAGAAAAGACACAAATCTTTTCGCTGGACAGAGGAAGTAGAGAAGAGTTTCAACCTACTGAAGAAGAAGATCACTGAGCAACCAATTTTGGTTTTGCCAGATTTCAGCAAGACATTTCAGGTCAAGTGTGACGCGAGTGGATTTGCAATAGGAGCGGTATTGAGCCAAGATGATAGGTCGATCGCATACTTCAATGAAAAATTGAATGAAGCGAAGGTTAAGTACTCCACATATGACAAGGAATTCTATGCAGTCATACAAGCGCTGAAGAAATGGAGACATTATTTGGTTCCTAAAGAGTTTGTTTTGTACAATGATAATCATGCTTTACAATTCGTGACTCAATAGGACAAGTTGAACCAAAAGCATGCTAAATGGGTTGAATTCATACATAATTTTACTTTTGTGATTAAGCATATTTCTGGAATTGCTAACAAAGCTGTTGATGCTTTGAGCAGGAAATGTTTGCTTATGCAGGAATTCAGAGTCAAAACTTTGGGTTTTGATAACCTCAAAGAAATGTATAAGGATGACCCATATTTTAAGGAAGTGTACAAGGCATCTGAGAATCCAATTCTCAGAGAAAAAACCCAATGGATTGAATACATGATCAGGGATGGATTATTGTTCAGGGGCAATCAGCTATGTATTCCAAAATGCTCCATGAGCGAGAATCTGCTGAAGGAAAAACACAATGGAGGATTGGCCAGAAACTTCGATCATGACAAGAGGTTCTCAAAATTGAATGGCTCATATTTTTTGCCAGGAATAAGGACAGATGTTAAGAAATTTGTGGACAGGTGCAGAATTTGTCAGCACACAAAAGGGAGAAGGCAAAACATAGGGTTATACCAACCATTACCCATACCAAAAAGGCCGTGGGATGCAGTGAGCATGGATTTTGTATTAGGGCTACCAAAGACACAAAGAGGATGTGATTCGATCTTTGTGGTAGTCGATAGATTTTCCAAAATGACACATTTTATACCATGCCAGAAAACCAGTGATGCAACTCATATTGCGAACTTGTTTTTCAAAGAAGTTGTTGGACTTCAGGGCTTGCCAAGGAGTATTGTTTCGAATCAAGATACGAAGTTCGTGGGACATTTCTGGAGGACTTTATGGAAGACGATGGGGACAAGTTTTTCATTTATCTTAGCGTATCATCCTCAAATGGATGGGAAGACAAAAGTTGTGAAAAAAATATTGGGAGATTTACTAAGGAGCTTAGTGATTGAACACCACAGTCAGTGGGATCACATTCTGCCACAGGCGGAATTTTCTTACAATGACTCACTCAACAGAATCACAGGGCAGAGTCCATTCCAAATTGTATATGGAATGTAGCCAAGGGAAGTTTATGAATTGAGAGCTTCAGAACAAAATGAATTTAGGAGTTCTAGCGCAGAGAATTTTGTAGAAGCAATGAAGGAGCTTCACAGCCGAGTCAAGGAACGACTGCAGAGTTCAAGCCAAGAATACAAGCGCAGAGCATATCAACACAGGTGAGAAATTCAATTTGAAGTTGGTGATCTGATTCTTGCACATCTGAGGAAGGAGAGGTTCCCAAGGGGAACATATAACAAATTGAAAATAAAAAAGATTGGACCATGCAGAGTCATGAAGAAATTTGGGGAAAACACATATGAGATTGAATTGCCCGATGGGGTCGAAATCTCACCAATATTCAACATTGCGGATTTGTACGCTTACAAAGCTGAAGAAACGAGAACAGAGAATGAACAGACAGAGGTTCAGTGGACCAAACAAATGCCTGTAGCTGAAAAGCCACAGATGGAAAGTATAATTGACAAGAGAGTCAGCAAGAAGACTAGGAGGAATGAGTATTTTGAATACTTGATCAAGTGGAAGGGACAACCAATTGAAGATGCCAGTTGGGAAGATGAAGCAGAAATTCAGAAGCATGGACAGACCGTGCAAGAGCTCATGAACAGGAGTTCATGAAAATTTTCAAGCGAGGGAGTATGATGCAAGAGCATCGTAAACAGTCAAGCGAGCATGGAGGCGAAAGACTGCTGGAAAGCGCAACACACATTTTTCATGTTTTGAAATGTTTTGAAATTTTAAGGGAGCGGATATAAATGTAATATCTAGAAGTGTATTTGCATTTATGTCTAGCTGTTGAAAACAAATCGTGAGCAATTTTCTCTCATCTGTCAATGTAAAAGGAATTTAATCCCAGTTAATGAAAGTAGGTGGGTTTGAATTAATAGATTAGACAGTTTAAAGAGTAGGAGGGAAAATGGATATAGACACCCTCACCATTGTATCATTGTAGTATTGTACCATTAGCATAGGAAAGAAGAGGGGAGCTGTAGCAGAGAGTTGAAAGGAGAATTCCATGTACAGGAGCTTTGAATTAATATATGAAGCTTTGAATCAGATTTCATGGTGTTATGATGTTTTATGTTTATACATGGTGAATGGTATGCTTACAGTTGTTTTAATCTCTCTGTTATGTATTTTCTTTAATACTGTGTTGAATGTATGACTTTATGTTGAATGTTTCAATTCAGAGAGAGAGAGAATGAGTTTCAATTGTTTCTCTTCTTGAGTGAGAGAAGTTCTTGCAAGGAGTGCAGTGAAGTGTCCTCAAGGTGTGCGTTGACGAAGTTCTGAGTCATATCTCAGAAAGCTTAGGAGGGATACCATTGTTATCATTCTAGCAGAAGTGTGGGAGAAGCACAGAGGCAGTGTAAGGAATGTGCAAGCTATTGGGAGTCTTAGGACTTATCCACTAAGGTTGAGAAGGGAAAGATTATTGTTGCAGAGAGTGCACAAATTCGAGAGGTCAAATACCCAGGAGTATTTGAAAGGTTTCCGCAAAGAGTGTGTGCAAGAGTTCTTTCAAGGCTTGAAGTTGCCAGAGAAAGCTCAGGAGGGTTAACACCTTTGAAAGTATCCAAAGGGAGGCGGAGATTGAAAATGTCTCGCAGAAGTATAGTTCAGAAAGGAGAACATTGGTTTATTTTGCAGAAGCTGTCCAGGAGAAAATGAATGGTTGGAATTCTCTGTGGAGAATTCGTGAAGTCGCGAGGACCATAGGATCCAGAGGAGTTGTATGGCGGATAAGGTTTGGATGAATCCATTCTGTTGGTGTCAAGATTCACGTCGATTGTTGATCGTGATCTGTCTGAGCTGTCATATCATTTCATCATCTCGGGGATCCTGACAACAAGAAGTTGAGCGCAGTGGAACAAAAGTCCCGAAGTCGCGATTTGCGATAGGAATTGGCATGGAGTTTTGGGATTTCAGCACTTCGGGTGTCGAGAAACCGAGGAGGCAACATTTTTGGATTGAGAGTTCCAAACTCCCGATACCCAAAGGCCCGAAATAAAGCAGGTTGTCAGATTTAGCAAGGCTCGTACAACACGTGGCACATCTATTAGGTGGGGACCGCAAGGGTGACATATGGCGTATACTCGTGCATCGAGGGGGTCAACCCATAGTTTCCCTATCACATCTAGAGATTTCGCAAAGGAGGGGCATGAAGGTTCTACACTCCAATTCGCGAGATTGAGAGTTGTGAAAAGATGCTTGTGTCAGGTCCAGTTGTGGTCGTGTGGAGGTGAAGCTCGTACCTTATGCCTGTTCGCATAAGGGGGTTTTAGAAGGACCTGTGGATCGATTCGTTGAAGGTTCCGATAGGGATCCAAAAGAGACACTTTGGCTCAAGGATATTAGAAAGATCCTGCGTAGACCTTGGCCTGAGGGTCGGGAGTCTACACCAGCTACCCATGAGAGCCTCTTCATATGCAGATTGAGTTAAATGAGGGGACAAATAGGTGTCACCAAGACAATGGATTTCTGGATATGCATCTTCTTCCCCTCCGTCTTCATCAGTAACAAGGTTATTTTGGAGAGGGGCTTCGATTTTTTTATCATCCCTATCCCTATTTATTTGGTCTCTCTGGATGATTTGAGGGGCATTATTTGGTCTTTTGAAATTACCCCTGTTATCAGTATTCTAGGTGTTCTTATAGCTCTACTTTCCCTCAAATTTCAATTTCTCCATTTCTGTGGAAAGTGACTTTACCACCTTTGTTAACTCATCCACTTGAGGGTGGGAAGCAGAGGAACTAGAGGTTGAAGCTTCAACCCTACCCTTCCTTCTGTCTCTATCGGCATTACTCCTAAGTTTTTCAACTGCCAGTACATTTGATTCTACTTCAAGGGTTGCATATTGCATATTCTCCAAAGAGGTAGCTATTCTTTCTCTCAACAGGAGGCAAAACTCAGTCTCAAAAGCACTAGTATAAGTAATCTTGGCATAGGTTTCTGTAGGTTTAATTTTAGTGGGAATATTATTGTACATCTTATTAAATCTCTTTGAGAAGTGTGAAACATATTTCCTCTCTTCTTTCTTAAGTGACCCAAACTCTGTAATATAATAAAGGAAATATTTTGTGTCCCCCCAATGTCTCAGGAATGAATTATAATCCCATCAATAGATCCAGGAGTCAAGCCCCTGAACGATTTTCTAACCTCACCATCAAGGCTCTGTACAAAAACTCTCAACCAAACGTCTTCATTTTCAATATTAAGATTATCTGCATAACTATAAAAAGATGAAAGGTGTTCTTCTGTAGTTATGTCTTCTTCCCCTGTAAACTTGGGTGTGTACTTGAGGTAATCTCCCACTGGGAGGGCATTCATAGGCTGAGGTAAAACAATAGGGGAATACCTAGCAGCCACTATGGCATCCATCCTGTTTCTAGGAAGATTAGCACCTGCCATTGAAGTGTGAACTGTAGGAGAACTAGGGGGGGATGGAGTTTGGACATGTGGGGTTGGATCTGTGTTTCTAAGGGAAAGGGGAAACGATTGAGAGTTGGAGGAGAACAATATGGGTTTCAAGGGAAAATAAGTTTCCCCCTCTTCAGATGCAACAAATTTGATAGGAAGAGGAGTAGGAAAATCCAAAGTGGGAGAATATTCTAAGATATTGGGTCTAAACCACTTTACAATATTAGGGGAAACAGAAATTTCAAAATTTCCTCCTTCCAAATGAAGACTAGAAGGGGGGAGTTCAACAGGAAAAATTCCAAAATTTAAACTTCTAGAAATGGTATAACAAGAGAATTAGATCCAGCTATTGGAGTTTTAAAAGAAGAAGTTTACAAACTACCAGAATCACATGGTACAGTAGTTGAAAGCCCTTGTTGATAGTTCTTTCCTTTCTTGATAATATTTTCTAGATCAGCTTCAGGTGTTGCAAGAGGCAGTTGTGGAGTAGACCTCATGTGTCTGCCTTTGGGAGCCACAATCGAAACAGTGGAGTCACCAGGTGCAAGTTGCAATCTTCAAGGTACTGATTTATGATGCACCTATAGAATTGTAACATCCCCAGCCACCAACAGGCCTGGGAAATGCCACTACTCAGCTCTGACTTAGCTGTGATACCAAACTGTAGCATCCCCAGCCCTCCACAGAGACCAGGCAATGACACTACTGTGGAATATTCAGATATAAATATAATATGCATTAAATCAAACTAACAAATTTTAACATAGATTTATTGTTACCATTTAGATTTAAATAGAATTAACAACAGTTCATACATGCAACGGAACACATGATAACATTCCAGCATTATGTATAACATAAAATTAAGCAGATAAATTATACTTATATTTCAACCAGAATAACACCACCAACTGTGTGTAGACCTTCCACGAACCTCCCATCCTTAGACCGTGTTTCTCATCACTCTCAGCAGTAGGTCACCCCTGAGATGGGACTAAGCTCCACTGGGAAAGGGAATCCTAGGCTAGGCAAGGTCAACAGGAAGACATGCATTTTATGAGGATCGATTCTCTCCCAAGAGAAACTTATGCCCATTTCTCACAGACTCTCATTCCCCACATGCATGTCCCACCCCAGGAGTATACACCTTCATTGTCACACCGGACAGTCCTTTGGCTGCTAAACCTCCCTTGCCTTAGGCTTCAACAACAGGCCGGACTGGAATTCTTCGAGCTCTGTGGTAGCTACAGGACCCCTTCCAGAAGTTCTCACTTCCTCCATGCACTCTCTCACCTGGAGAGAATCTCTCATGGGCCTGACAACTTGCCTCTTCAACCACAACCACCTCTCTCACTTGGAGAGAGTGTTGCACATAGGCCTGACAACCTACTTCTTCAGCTCTATTCCAGCACAAGGAGGACAACTGCAAGGCTTAGTAAGGAATAGATGACGGCAGTAAGCCACAGTCAGTCCAGAAACTGCATGGCCACAATAGCCCACAGTCATGACACACACGACACAGATAATACATAGGATACTTGGGCTTTACAGAAGACGCGTATTAGTCCACGGGTTCTCACTAGGTTCACAGGACACATAGGTTGGTTTTCCCCCCTTGACCGTAGATGTACAGAGGTCGGTGACAGAGACCAATGATTTCATACAGAGAATAGGCAAATGGCAGCACAAACAACCTTCACTGCGTGTGGTTATGAAGATACAGATGCAGAGGCCAAAAACGGGTTCAAACGGGCATCCCTATGAACTCAGGCGGAGGATCACAGAATGACAGAACGACCCCCAACACGGTTGACTCATTAGTTTTAACTGCATGCACCCAGGTCGACACTTGTCTTCCTGGAGCTGCATGAGTTCCACTTAGCACACGTTCCCTTTATAGGAACTTAGAACAACACTCAACATGTCCACCTTAGCCTTCAAGAAATAATAATAACTTATTATCCCCTTTAGATGTAAGCACCTAGATTATCCCCTAGGCCCACACACTTAGCCTCCTCCCTTACCCAACCTTGTGGAAAACTTGGTCCCCCATCACTCTTTCTTCGTGGTCGGTCTGAACGCAGCAATGTTTTTATTTTATTAATGATCTGCATAATTACATATAAAAAATTAGGCTCCTGGCCTTTAACACCTAGGCTCTCCATCCTAATATATTAGCGATATTTCTTGCTAAGGGGTTTAGATATCAAAAGAATGGGTTAAAACCCACTTGTCCAAAGTTTCGGGCGATAATGCGCCCATGGTAAGCAGCAAGCAAGACCGAATGGTCCAGATCTGCGTGCCCAGATCGACGGTGCGTATTGGATTTCAGACCCCCCTTGCCTTCCGATCCTTAAGCCGGGGGGGGTCCGAGATCGGGGGCGCACCTCTCCGACAGTTCATATTAGCGCGCCCGGATCAACGGCGATGAA
>JZKD02S1474033.1:15962-39872 GCA_000966675.3 Picea glauca | reverse complement strand
TTGATACATAAATAGAGAACAGTTATGGCATCAAAATTACACAGTAGGGAGCTCTCCTCAACCATTCGACCATACAAAATATTTAACTAATCTACTTATACTCAGATCTGTCCACAACTGCGAGGAGTGTGATCTGACAATCTCAATCAAATATTTGCGTCTGTGCAGCCTTCTATCAGGCTGTGAGTGTTTCCTTCTGTCAAACGCAAACCTTCTTCAGCATGGGCCTACAGGAAAATCATCCATTTTTGTACCTCGTGCTGACAGTCCTATCTCCTCAGCGATAATTTTCATGCTTTCCATTTATGACTGAGCTGAGGTTTCAACTACTAGTCCCTACTTCATTAACTAGATCTTCATCGGGATTGGAGCGTGGCTGGATGACTGGCAGAAGACCATATGTCGTAACCAAATTGGGCATTGAATAAGCAGGTGGCCGAAAAGGTTAATCCTCGTCCATTGGCTGAACTCTCCTCGGGATCAGGAGTGCGGCTGGACGACTAGAGGGAAACCACCTATCGTTGTCGAATATTTAATGTGCATGTGATTTCGGGGTCGTCGAAAGCGGTTTGGACCCACACCATTTTCGAGCCTGGAACACACCCTCTTACACCATGTAGCCTCCTCGCAAAACCATGGTTTGGATTTCGGCTTGCCTTTTGGATTTTAATGTCTGCACATGTTGCGGCCCCAAAATGATTTGAGACCGTTGATCTGAAAGGGACCTGAGATTTAGGCGCATCGGCTACTTTAGCACCCCCACCAAACTTTTACCTGCCTACTAACCTTGGAGTCCCTCCAACTGCGCTTGGAGATAACGCCACATCGAACCTGCACAGGGTATCTTGATCGTTGTGAACTTCACCTGTCCAACTGTGTTCATGATGTTTTGTGTGATAATAGTGGGTAAGAAGACTAAAGAAATTAAATTATAAATTTAATAAATGGTGGGGGATGAAGAAAATTCAAGTTAGGATTTGAAAGAGTAAAAAATGTATATCTAAAGATTTAATTATATAATTATGTGCAAAATAATACCAAATTGGAACTAAGATAAGAAAGGAAATAATTGTAAAAAGGAATGTGGAAGCATAGAAAGGAATCTAGTCTAGTCTAACTAAAGAACTTTCCTAAATTAAATGCAACTAAGTTTTAGACAGGCATCAATGATTAAAAGGGAAATAGAGGGAATAAAGGGACAACTAGGAGTAATGTTTAGAGCGTTTTTAGGATGGGTGAGGGAAATTGACATTTAATTAAATAAAATGGTAAATTTATTGTTGAAACTAAGGGAACGGGTGACAAGTGTACGGGGAGAGTAATTCCTAATTAATTTGTAAAACACGAATTAAATGTGAAAATGGAAAGTGGACACTAAGAAAAATTCTATAAAAGAGATGGCTATGAGGAGGAATGGATCATGACTGGTATGCATAAAGTTATAGTGCTGGAATTTCTTTGACTGATTTTTCTTGTGAGAGTTGGGATACCCAGCTCGAAAAAGAGAGAGTGGTAGCTCGACCTTATGAGGTGAGATGGGAGGTAGAGTTTTCTAGTTTTTTTGCGCATGGCCCCTTTGCAGCTCAGGGGGATAAGGGGGAAGAAGAGTGGTGCAGACCCCGACCCTCGAGCCAAGATCTGCGCAGGATCGTTTTAAATCTGCCATGAATCATATTGAATTTTTGATTCCTCCATAGGGAATCCCACACACACACCATAGTGTTTTCCACAGGTCCTTATAGGTATGCTCGCATGATCAAACACAAGGCATCAACCCAAATCTCTTGACCAACAATATGATCGTGCCCTTTTTCAAATCGGGATTTTGGGTTTCACGATATCATGATTCCTATTTTCGAGTTTCTTGTCTCTTCAACCTCCAAAACCCAAAATGCCGAATTGTCGAAATCTTTGGCCACATCCTCCTCCACAATTGCGTCGCGTTTCGCGACTTCGGGAATTCCGATGCAAAGGACCCCGATTCCTTGTCTTCGAAAACACCGAAATGTCGAATCTCGATACGTTCAGCAAAGTCTGGCTCCCCAATGGTTATGAACAAGACTCTTTCGCCGATTCAGAGTTTCGGATTTCGCGATTTCATGAATCTTGATGCAAGGCTTCTCGACTCTCCAACCTTTGAAACCCCGAAACGGTCAACAGAAATTGACACTACCTGAAAAATGAGTATGCGCCACCTATCTTCTTAGTTGTCCTATGTCTCTATCATGGATTCCTGCTATCACTCTTCCCAGTTTTCGGGACTTGAACAAGCCTTCGATTGTCATTCCCTTACCACTTCAAAATCTTGAATTCAGAAATGGCGTCTTCTACGAAATCAAACGCTAATAGCCTCCCTTTACATCCGATGGCCCACATTATTTCGGGCTTCTGGGTACTGGGAGTTCGAGACTGTCAATTCCAAACCACTGTATTCTCGGGTTCCTGAACCCTGAAACATCGAAATGCCGAAATGCCACTTCACCAATACTTCGCGTTTTGTGACTTCGGGGTTTCTTATGTGAAGTGCCCCGAATCCTTGTCAACAGGAATGTCGAAACCCTGATACCCGAAATGCTGAAATGCCACTTCAAGGATATTCCGGGTTTCACAACTTCAGGGTTTTCAATGCAAAGGACCCTGGCTCCTTGTCATTAGGATTCCCGGTATTTTGAATCCCGAATTACCGAAATCTCAAAATTCTACACTTAACAATCCTTTTCGCAATCCGAGAGTTAGAGTGACCAAAGATTTTGGCTTACACTCTGGACTTACATATTCTGAATCCCCGAAATGATCTGACACTCAAAACAGATCACGATCAATGGTCCACATTGATTCCTGAGACCAAAGTGATGGGTTCACCCAACTTCTAACCACCTTGCAGCTTCACTGGATCCTATGGTCCTCGCAACTTCGTGAGTTCTCCACAGAGAATTTCAACCATCCGATTCACTCCTCAATTAATCTCTGTGAAATGAGCCAATGTTCTTTCGTCGGGACTTAAACTTCTGCACGTTGATTCATCTCCCTGTCTTCCTTTGAATACTTCAAAGGCACTGACCCTCCTGAGATTTCTATTTCAACCTCAAGTCTCGAAAGGACTCCTGCACACACTCTTTGTGGCACTCTTTCAAATACTTCTGTGTATTTGATTCTTGGACTCTGTGCACTCTCGGCAACAACAGCCTTTCACTCTTCAACCTTAGTTGATAAATTCTAAGGCTTCAACTAGCCTGCGCACACCTTGCATGGCTTATGTGATTCACCTGCACTTCTGTAGGAAATGAGAACAACGGTATCTCTCCTAATCTTTCTGAGATAAAACTCAGACTTTTGTCAACGCACACCTTGCGGATGTTTCACTGCACTCCTTGCAGGAACTCTCAGGATGAGAAACAATTGAAACTCATTCTTCTCCTCTTTCAGACTTCATATACTTAACATGAAATCACACATTCAACACAACATTGAAACAAATGCATAACAAAGAGAATAAAACAACTGTAAGCATACCATTGAGCATATGTGAACAAAAAACATCATAACACCATGAAATCTGAGTCAAAGCTTCATATATTAACTCAAGTGCTCATGTACATGGGTTCTTCTCTACAGCTCTCTTCTTCTTCTTTATGCTAATGATACAATAATACAAGAGTGAGGGTGTCTATATCCGTTTTCCCTCCTACACTCTAAACTGTCTAATCTCTTAATTCCAATCTACCTACTTTCACTAACAGACTTAAATGCCTATTACAATTTGACAGATGGGAGTAATCCCCCCAAATCTGTTCATATCTCCTAGGTATAAATGCAAAGTACGCCTTCTTCCTAACTATTACATTAATTCTTTTAAGTTCAAAATTCAAAACGTTGTTCATAAAAACGTGCTTTTTTTCCATCTGCGCATCCAGCAGCTCCTTTGGCTAGGCACGTGCTTTTGGCTTTGTACGATGCTCTTGCATCATACTCCCTTGATTGAAAATTTTCATGAACTCTTGTTCATGAGCTCCTGCACGGTCTGTCCATGCTTATGAATTTTTGCTTCATCTTCCCAACTAGCATCTTCAACTGGATGTCCCTTCCATTTGACCAAGTATTCAAAATACTCTTTTCTCTTGGTCTTTTTGCTAATCCTCTTGTCAATTATGCTTTCCATCTGTGGCTTTTCAGCTACAGGCATTTGTTTTGTCCATTGAACTTATTTCTGTTCATCTTCTACTCCTGCTTCTTCAGCTTTGTAAGGGTACAAATCCACAACATTGAATATCGGTGAGATTCTGGCCCCATCGGGTAATTCAATCTCATATGTGTTTGCCCCAAATATCCTTATGACCTTGCACGGTCCAATCTTTTTCATCTTTAGTTTGTTATATGTTCCCCTTGGGAACCTTTCCTTCCTCAGATGCACGAGAATCAAATCACCAACTTCAAATTGAATTTCTCCCTATGTTGATCTGCTCTCCACTTGTATTCTTGACTTGAACTCTGCAATCGCTCTTTGACTCGGCTATGAAGCTCCTTCATTCGATCTGCAAAGTCCTCTACACTAGCACTCCTGAATTCAGCTTCTTCCAAATCTTTCAATTTAGAAACTCCCCTTAGCTGCATTCCATATACAATCTGGAATGGACTATGCCCTATGCTTCTATTACGCGAATCATTATAAGCAAATTTCGCCTATGGCAGAATGTGATCCCATTGACTGTGGTGTTCAGTCACTAAGCTCCTCAGAAAATCTCCCAAGCTTCTGTTCACGACTTTTTTCTGCCCATCCGTCTGAGGATGATATGCTGAGCTAAAAGACAAAATTGTCCCTAGATTCTTCCACAAAGTTCTCCAGAAATGTCCAACGAACTTGGTATCCTGATCAGAAATGATACTCCTTGGCAAGCCATGAAGTTTGACGACTTCCTTGAAAAATAGGTTCGCAATATGAGTTGCGTCACTGGTTTTCTGGCATGGTATGAAATGTGCCATCTTTGAAAATATTTCGACTACCACAAAGATTGAATCATAGCTTCTCTGTGTTCTTGGCAGTCCCAATATAAAATCCATGCTCACTACGTCCCACAACCTTTCTGGTATGGGTAATGGTTGATATAGCCCTGTGTTCTGCCTTTTCCCTTTTGTGTGTTGAAAAATCCTGCATCTTTCCACAAATTTCTTAACATCTGTCCTCATCCCTGGCCAAAAATATGAGCCATTCAACTTTGAGAACGTCTTATCATGACCAAAGTGTTCGGCCAATCCTCCACTGTGTTTTTCCTTCAGCAGGTTCTCCCTCATGGAGCATTTTGGAATACATAGTTGATTGCCCTTGAATAATAATCCATCCTAGATCATATATTCGATCCACTGGCTTCTATCCCTGAGAATTGGATTCTCATATGCCTCATACGCTTCCTTGAAGTCTGGATCACCCCTGTACATTTCTTTGAGGTTATCAAAACCCAAAGTCTTGACTCTGAATTCCTGCATAAGAAAACATTTCCTGCTCAAAGCATCAACAACTTTGTTAACAGTTCCAGAAGTATGCTTAATCACAAAAGTAAAATTCTGCATGGATTCAACCCATTTAACATGTTTTTGGTTCAACTTCTCCTGTTGAGTCACGAATTGTAAAGCATGATTATCACTATACAAAACAAACTCTTTAGGAACCAAATAATGTCTCCATTTCTTCAGTGCTTGTATGACTGCATAAAATTCTTTGTCATATGTTGAGTACTTGATCTTCGCTTCATTCAGTTTTTCACTGAAGTATGCGATCGGCCTATTGTCTTGTCTCAAGACCGCTCCAATTACAAATCCACTCGCATCACACCTAACCTGGAATGTCTTGCTAAAATCCAGCAAAACCAGAATTGGTTGCTCCGTGATCTTCTTCTTCAGCAGATTGAAACTCTTCTCTGCTTCTTCTATCCAGTGAAACGATTTGTGTCTTTTCTTCACCGTATCCATCATTGGTGTGCTAATTCCACTGAATTTTTGGATGAATTTCTTGTAGAAACTTGCCAAACCATGGAAGCTTCGAACTTCAAACACATTTTTCGGAGATGGCCAATTCTTAATCGCATTTACCTTTTCGGAATCCATCTTCAACTCATTCGCAGAGATAACAAAACCCAAATAAATGAGTTATGTCCTCATAAATGATGATTTCTTCATATTAATCAGCAATTTCTCTTGCTTTAATCTCCTCATCACTGCAGCTAAATTCTTTAAGTGATCTTCTTCTATCTTGTTGAAAATTAATATATCATCAAGATATACAATGACGAATTTCCCAATGAAATCCTTCAGGACTTCATTCATCAACCTCATGAAAGTATTGGGTGAATTTGTTAAGCCAAATGGCATGACAATCCATTCAGACAGCCCCTCATTCATCTTGAATGTTGTCTTCCATTCATCACCTTCTCTCATTCGAATCTGATGATACCCACTTTTCAAATCAATTTTTGAAAAAAATCTTGCTCCACTCAAGCAATCCATCAAGTCATCCATCCTTGGCAATGGAAATCTGTATCTGATGGTAATATTATTGATTTCCCTTGAGTTTGTACACATTCTCCAACCTCCATCTTTCTTTGGGATGAGCATTGTTGGAACAACGCATGGACTCAAGCTTTATCTAATCAATCCTTTGTCCATTAAGTCCTGTACCTATCTCTTAACTTCTTCATTTTCCTGCGGCATCAATCCGTACACGAATTTGTTTGGTAAACTAGCTCTAGGTATAAGATCGATGTGATGGATTATACTCCTGATAGGTGGCAATGAACAAGGTAGTTATTCCACTACTATATCAGAAAACTCTTCCAACAACTCTTAGATTTCTTCTGGTAAATCATCTATCCTCGTACTAGTCAAAACAATTATGGGCTTCCTGACCACAATAAATTGTGTGTCTTCCTTCTTCTTAACCTCATTAAGAAGTTCCTTCCCACTCATGAGAAGTATAGTGTTGCTCATTTCTGTTTTCACCTCTTTATCCTTAATCGACAACAACATGTGAGTCCTACCATTCTTCTCTAGGGTGTGTGTGTTCTTTCTCCCATCATGAATCACGTTCCTGTCATATTGCCATGGTCTACCCAGCAATAGATGACAAACATCCATGGGAATGACATCACATAATATTTCATCCTTATATCCTCCTATTTTAAATTCAACTAAACATTGTTTAGTAACATTTACCCGATGTCCTTTTTGTAGCCACGAAACTCTGTATGGGCTTGGATGTACAACAGTCTCCAGCTCCAGCTTTTCTACCATCTCTATAGATACGAGATTGTCTGTGCTACCGCTGTCCACTATGACTTTGCATACCCTGTCTTTGGTTTTGCAAGTAGTCTGAAACAGACTGTTTCTTTGGGCTGGGTTCTCTCCCTCCTTCTCCGAATTCAAGAGAAATTTTCTCATCATTAAGGATATTCCACCCTCGGCATCTTCTGTCTCCAAATTCCATCCTTGAGCTTCGACAATGTGATTTTCACCACCATCTTTTTTCTTATCTGGACACTCATAGGATTTATGTCTGATATTTCCACAGAAAAAGCATTTTACTTCACCGCCTCTGCCTCTTCCTCTTCCTCTAGCTCAAGGAAAAGTATTTCTATCGGCATATTTCCCTCTCTGTGAGCTTCCTCTTCTCTCATGTTGAGTTTGAGGTTTCTTTCCCTCTTCTTTAAAATTCTGAGTTCTTTCTTGGGCAATTGTTTTGCCTCTGGCTTGACTTCTACCTCAGCCTCTTTGACCTTGTTTCCAGCTAAGATTCTCTTCAGCTTTCATAGCTATCTAATAAGAATCTTCCACATTTCGAATGATCATCATGTTCATCTCATCTTGGATGTCATATTGTATACCATTCATGTACCTGGCAACTTTTTCATCATCGCTTTCTAGATGACCTGCTCTGATGTTTATCTTGTAGAACTCTTCAGTGTATTCTTTCACTGACATCAGCTTCTGTCTCAAATTATTCATCCTTTGAAACAGAGTGATTTGATAATCCTTGGGTATAAATTTGGCTTTCATCTTTGCAACCATTCTATCCCAGCTCTTGATTTTCTGCTTGCCCTTGTAGCGTCTGTCAGCCTGTAGTTCATCCCACCATAGTGATGCATGCCCTTTAAGTCTAGTAATGCAATGCTTGACTTTCTTGTCTTCCTCGACATCCTCATAGTTGAATTATTTATCTAGAGCTCTAATCCAGTCTAGAAGCTCTTCAACATACAAGTTTCCCTCATACACTGGAATGTCCATTTTTGCTCTGGCACCTATCCTTGCAACAACCCTGAATAGTCGTTCATCCACAGCATCTTCGACTGCAACTTCTTCTCCTTCGTTTCCATCTTCATTTTCACTGTCAGCCTCACTGATATCCCCAGCGTCAATTGTGCGCCTCTGTGTTGTCTCCATGGCATCAAGCCTGGCACGTAACTCGCACATTTCTCTTTCTCTTGCTGGATCAGGCATTGGCATTCGCCTATCTCTTCTTCTCGACGGCATGGCTGTAAAATGTTCCTCATTTCTCTACTATAGAAAGAAAAGAACTTGTTCTAAGCTCTGATACCAAAAATGGTGCAGACCCCGACCCTCGGGCCAAGATCCACGCAGGATTGTTCTAAATTTTCCCTGAATCAAATTGACTTTTCGATTCCTCCACAGGGAATCCCACACACACACCACAGTGTTTTCCACAGGTCCTTACAGGGATGCCCACGTGATCAAACACAAGGCATCAACCCAAATCTCATGACCAACAATATGATCGTGCCCTTTTTCGAATCGAGATTTCGGGTTTCACGATATCGCGATTCCTGTTGTCGAGTTTCTTGTCTCTTCAACCTTCGAAACCCAAAATGTTGAATTACCAAAATCTTTGGCCGCATCCTCCTCCACAACTGCGTCGTGTTTCGCGACTTTGGGAATTTTGGTGCAAAGGACCCCGATTCCTTGTCTTTGAAAACACCAAAATGTCGAATCTCGATACGTTCAGCAAAGGTTGGCTCTCCAACGGTTATGAAAAGGACTCTATCGCCGATTCAGAGTTTCGGACTTTGCGATTTTACGAATCCTGATGAAAGGCTTCTCTACTTTCCATCCTTTGAAACCCAGAAACGATCAACAGAAATTGATACTTCTTGGCAACGAGTATGCGCCACCTGTCTTCTCAGGTGTCTTATGTCTCTGTCATGGATTCCTGCCACCTATCACTCTTCTCGGTTTTCGAGACTTGAACAAGCCTTCGATTTTCGTTCCCTTACCACTTCGAAATCCTAAATTCTGAAATGGCGCCTTCTACAAAATCAACGGCTAATAGCCTCCCTTTAGATTCAACGGGCCACATTATTTCGGGCTTCCGAGTACCGGGAGTTCAAGACTCTTGATTCCAAACCACTGTCTTCTTGGGTTCCCAAACCCCGAAACACTGAAATACCGAAACTCCACTTCACCAATAATTCACGTTTCACGACTTCGAGGTTTCTTATGTGAAGTGCCCTGAATCCTTGTCAACAGGAATGTCGAAACCCCGATCCCCGAAATGTTGAAATGCAACTTCAAGGATATTATGGGTTTCGCAACTTCAGGGTTTTCAATGCAAAGGCCCCTGGCTCCTTATCATCAGGATTCCCGGTATTCTAAATCCTGAATTACCGAAATCCCAAAATTCCACACTTAACAATCCTTTTCACGATCTGGGAGTTAGAGTGACCAAGGATTTTGGCTTACACTCTAGACTTACGAATTCTGAATCCCCGAAATGATTTGACGCTCAAAACAGATCACGATCAATGGTCCACATTAATTCCTGATACCAAAGTGATGGGTTCACCCAACTTCTAACCGCTTTCCAGCTTCACTGGATCCTACGGTCCTCACAACTTCATGAGTTCTCCACGGAGAATTTCAACCATCCGATTCACTCCTCAATGAATCTCTGTGAAACGATCCAATGTTCTTTCGTCGAGCCTTAACCTTTTGCACGCTGATTCAGCTCCCTGTCTTCCTTTGAATACTTCAAAGGCGCTAACCCTCCTAAGCTTTCTATTTCAACCTCAAGTCTCGAAAGGACTCCTGCACCCACTCTTTGCGACACTCTTTCAAATACTTCTGTGTATTTGATTCTTCGACTTTGTGCACTCTCAGCAACAACAGTCTTTCACTCTTCAACATTAGTTGATAAATTCTAAGGCTTCAACTAACCTGTGCACACCTTGCATGGCTTCTATGCTTCACCTGCACTTCTATGGGAAATGAGAACAACGGTATCTCTCCTGAGCTTTCTGAGATAAAACTCAGACTTTTGTCAACGCACACCTTGTGGATGTTTCACTGCACTCCTTGCAGGAACTCTCAGGATGAGAAACAATTGAAACTCATTCTTCTCCTCTTTCATACTTCATATACTTAACATGAAATCACACATTCAACACAGCATTGAAACAAATGCATGACAGAGAGAATAAAACAACTGTAAGCATACCATTCAGCATATGTAAACAACAAACATCATAACACCATGAAATCTGAGTCAAAGCTTCATATATTAACTCAAGTGCTCATGTACATGGGTTCTTCTCTACAGCTCTCTGCTACAACTCTCTTCTTCTTCTTTATGCTAATGATACAATGATACAATAATACAAGAGTGAGGGTGTCTATATCCGTTTTCCCTCCTACACTCTAAACTGTCTAATCTCTTAATTCCAATCTACCTACTTTCACTAACAGACTTAAATGCCTATTACAATTTGACAGATGGGAGTAATCCCCCCAGATTTTTTCATATCTCCTAGGTATAAATGCAAAGTATGCCTTCTTCCTAACTATTACATTATTGCTTTTAAGCTCAAAATTCAAAACGTTGTTCATAAAAACGTGCTCTTTTTCCATCTGCGCGTCCAGTTGCTCCTTTGGCTAGGCGTGTGCTTTTGGCTTTGTACGATGCTCCTGCATCAAAGAGTACCCCTAGCGTTGGTTGGGAGGAATCAGTGAGGTCTTCACGGTTAGCAAGCGGGGGCAGGATGAAGCACAAGCACGGGAGATCATCATCGACTTCTCGCCTTTGGTTACAGAATTTTTATTTAAATTCGTAATCGCATTGGATTAACTTGTATAATCTAATTTTTGTTTTTACCTTGCATAGCTATGTGAGATCTTAAGATCAAGAGATAAGCTCCTATATGATTTTATAAATGCTAGAGGCAGATTCCTAATAATTTCACTTCCATTTTTAATGTAAATCTGAGCTTGAATATATACATATATAAATGTTTGACCACCAACGTTGTTAATTTCAAATCTAAGTTGAATGTATACATATATAAATGTTTGATCACCACTTGATTAATTTCAATGTGAGCTTGAATGTCTACATACATAATGTTTGATCATTGCCCTTTAATTTGAACCTGAGTTTACTATCCAATCCATAACACAGTTTTTCCAAATCAAAATTTTTCTCTAATGAGGTCGTTGCCAACCAAAATTGATTTGGAACTAATAAAAAATTATTCTGATCTTTACCCACGTTTTTTTTCACTCTCTAGTGAAGTGTTACTCTACCAATACACATTCCACCTCTGTGTTTTTTGCTGAAGGACGCCCAGGTAATTTACCCTCCTTACCTCTATGTTTTTGGTGTAAAAACGTGCTCATAATGTGGGAGAAACTAGCAAGAGTTTTTACCCTCCTTACCTCTGCGTTTTTGGTGTAAAAACATGCTCAGACTGTGGGGGAAAATAGCAAGATTTTTTACCCTACTTTCCTCTACGTTTTTTGTGTAAAAACGTGCTCAGACTATGGGGGAAACTAGCAAGATGTTTTACCCTCCTTACCTTTGCGTTTTTGGTGTAAAAACGTGCTCAGACTATGGGGTAAACTAGAAAGAGTTTTTAGCCCCCTTACCTCTACGTTTTTGGTGTAAAAATGTGCTCAGACTGTGGGGGAAACTAGAAAGATTTGTTACCCTCCTTACCTCTGCATTTTTGGTGTAAAAATGTGCTCATACTATGGGGGAAACTAGCAATAGTTTTTACCATCCTTATCTCTATGTTTTTGGTGTAAAAATGTGCTCAGACTGTGGGGGAAGCCAACAAGAGTTTTTACCATCCTTACCTCTACGTTTTTGGTGTAAAAATGTGCTCAGAGTATGGGGGAAACCAGCATGTGGTTATACCATGTTTATCTCTGCCTATTTTTTTGTGTAAAACGTGCTAGCTTGTGGGGGAACCAGCATGAGTTTTTACCTTCTTTATCTCTGCGTGTTGCTCACTATTTTTTCCCAGAACTTTCCTCATTATCTCTGCGTTGTTGGGGAATTTACCAACTCTGTGTTTTCCTTCATTTATCTTATTATGTCCCTATCTTTTTCTTATTCCTACACTTTTTTTTGGCATTAGAATATGCCTTGCACATTGGAGCATCCTTTAGTTTCATTTGATTTTAGTTAGTAATATTCAAAGGCAAATATCTTCTTTCAATGCGATCACATAGGTTTATATGTATCATTTTCCTTATGTTGTCTAGAATTCTTCAAGTTTAATATTCATTGTTAAGTGTCATTTTATATCTCAATGTTAATTTTAATGAGCACTTTAGATATCTATGACCTGTCAATAAAAGGCTTTACTAAATGCTAGATTTATTTTGGGGTCAGTCTATAAATGAATGAAAGAATTCTATTCGCGCATGCATTATAGGTGATTTATTGAATTTACTTGAGTATGAATTAAATTGTTGAAGGACTATTGTAGATTAATAGCACCTAATTTGGTGACTTTACAATGTAAATTGTAAGCCTCATTGAAAAACATGACTACTTTGCGCATGAATTGGAATTGATACTTATTTTGCGCCATGTATTAAAAGAGATATATTGAATGTTTGGATGTGATTTGATTACATGAGAGCCTTGATTAATGTTGATGTGTGATCAATTTAACAATTAGATTGTTTGTGCACCTTGAAAATGTAGAGGGGTGATTACTTAAGTAAATAAATCATTTGTGCACCACGATATAAATGTTGATGAATTCTGTGTTATGAACAACGCTGATGTATAACGATATGTGTATAATTTACTAATGCTTCCCTTAAATTGATGTATGATTGGTTGAGTAGATAGCTTGGTTGCGCCATGAGATAAATCAATAGTTTTCTCTAGTGAAATGAATAATTAATAATTGATGAATGATTGACTTGTAAATTTACCTTGCGCCATGGATTATGTTGTGATTAAATTATTGGATTGCTTGCGCATTGGATTAACGATGGATGTAAAATGATTTATCTTGATTACCGTGCGCCTTGCAATAATGGTGATGCATGATTACTTTAGTAACAAAATGTACTTGCACGCCTTAATTTAAGTGGGTGTGTGATTGCTTCATCATTATTCTTTTGCACCTTGAATTTAAATGCTAACTAATCTGGCGTCATTAATTTATTAGATATATGACTAATTTAGTGAATAGATTTCTCTTGCGCCTTACTTAAGTCGACATGTAATTGTTCTAGAATTGTTTACTCCTACGCACAATGAATATTTAATTGCTGATTTATGATTGTTAACGATATTGATCACCCTTGCGCCATGATTAATTGATGAATAGGATTGATGGATGGATCTAATTGATGATTGGACTTGTTTGTTAGTGGGATGTAGATACCTCCTTGTTCCTTAGAATAGTTGCCAGCCCTGAGGCCTTAAATGGTTAAAATCAATTGGAACCTGGACTTGAGCGTTGCTTATGTGTCCTAGAGGTCCTAACCTTGCAGGGTAGGTCGGATGGGTAGTCATTTTATATTCATTATCTAATTGTATGTGTTGTAAATCATTTCAAGATGATTATGATGTGTTGATCTGCTACACTACTTATGTTTATGTGTCACTATCCTTCGTTGACATGTTGAATGTGTCGTTAGTGATTTCCATGATGAGTAGTCGATAGTGCTTTTACTTGTGATGTTGTTGATTAGACGTTGTTGTGATCATGTCTTGATGTTAATTTCTTAACGCAAAAAAAAATTACCTTTTGAGCTTCGATTTTTCTTAGGCATAACGGAGGGTCGTTACAATACTAGTAAGCCATCTCTACTGGAAAGTATTTTCATTAGATACATGAAGCCATGCATCTAAAACAAGGAGGTTATTTGAATGGTATTCTTCTTCTTTTTTTCATTGTAATTGGTAGATTTATGATAGATAAAATCTGCAGCAAAATCTTGCAGTAATAAGTACAATATAAAAAAATCGGATCTTCTAATTACAAGTGAAAAAAGATAACCTATCCAAAAAATCATATAAGTCTGAAATTTCTTACAATACATCAAGAATCTTTCAAACTAATAAGTGTACATTGTACAATATATAAAAGATACCTAACAGCTTAACTACTTTAAAGAACATAATTAGCAAAAACTAAGAAAGAGAATTACTAATAAACTTCATTATGAGTTACTTTCTTCCTTTATTGGAGTTGTATTCATGATGAGTTTTTGGGATGGTATTTTCTCTCCAATGATTCCAAGCTCTTTATCCAACGTTTATGGATCGCCTCTATCAAAAACAATGACATGTTTTCATCTAATTTCACATCTATATGTTCCATCTTTGTTTAAATATTTGTGAATCACCTCTCTGTGAGGTTTATAGAGCCATGGATTGGTTTCCTTCATCATTGCATATTCACCCTCTGAATTGGAGCCTCTTCTTCCTCTTTTATCTCTTTGGGAAAAACATAATTACATAGTTGTGATTTCAATAAAAATCTATCAAGTCTTTTCCCGTTGATTTCCCCCCTTATATGACCATCAGGTATGCAATTTCAAGCGACCAACGTTTTGGAGGCCCATCTTCCTATTCATGCTAGATACCTATGTGATAGAGGAGGAACTGGGGTACAATTTGGTGGGTAGGTTGTGTGATCGAGGAGGAAATGGGGAACAATTTGGTGGGTAGGTTGTTTCAAATGAGGAATTTTGTACTTTTATTTTAATTTGTTTGCAAATATTCAATGAGAGGGAGAAGGTTTATGTGTTATGTCAACGAATTCCCTTTGCAAAGAATGTAGAGCAGGTTTTGTGACAATTATTTAAGTCTCTGTGAAAATACTTGGTAAAATAACATAAAAAAAAATGGTGTGTTTTGACTATAAAGTGGTAGCTAGTTGATACTTATTTAAACATTTGTGAAAAAATGGTAAAATCACATAAAACTAAGAAATTATTTAATTTTCTGTGAAAATACTCCATAAATTTAGCAGAAAAAACTATGATTTTTGGGTTAAAATAAGTAGATTATTGGATCATGTGGTCATTGATGCCAAAGGATTGATGTCAAAGGAACAATGTCTTGTCATAGTATATTGATGTAGTGATTGATGGATCATGTATTGACCTTGATGTCAATGGATTGATGTCAAGAGGAGTCATATTCGTATGCACAGATGAAGATGGATCAATGAGTTGTAGTTGTATTGATGTAAAGATGACTCATTATTGTCTTTTCATGTTTGTACAAATGGATGAACTCCAAAGCGGTCCCCTTATGGTGAAAGCCCTCACGGGAAGATGCTTTAAGGTGAACTCCAAAGGTCATGGTTGTACAAATGGATGAACTCCAAAGTGGTCCCCTTATGGTGCAATACATCATGGGAAGACTCTTTTTGGTGAACTCCAAAGTGGTCCCCTTATGGTGAAAGCCCTCACGGGAAGACGCTTTGCAGTTGAGATATCCTAGTAGTATAGTTAGAGAACCCGTGCTTAATTGTGGAATAATGAGATGAATATCAGTGAATTTTTTAGTGAAACTATCCTAGATGGATAGTTATTATCAAGTCATTTTTTGTGGTATGTGGAACATCACATAATTCTTCACAGTTTGAGAGTTACGGCCTTACGAAGTTGGTGGACCCTCATATGTTGGGTTGAAGTCCCAAAAGGTCAAAGAAGTCAAAGTGCTTGCAAAGAAGAGATTATTTAAATAATAAAGTGAAGTGACAAAATCAAAGAGGATTATTTAAATAATAAAGTGAAATGACAAAGTCAAAGAGGATTATTTAAATAATAAAGTGAAGTGATAAAGTCAAAGAGGATTATTTAAATAATAAAGTTAAGTGACAAAATCAAAGAGGATTATTTAAATAATAAAGTGAAGTGACAAAGTCAAGGAGGATTATTTAAATAATAAAGTGACAAAGTCAAAGATGAGGGGTCTCACATGATTGATGCACAAGAAGAGCCAGGGTGACTGGAAGGAGGGAAGGAGAGCCAAAAATGGCAGGCGAAGACGATTTTGAACCAGAGCAACCATAGCTGAGGGAGGTTCTAGCGGATCTCGCCCTTGCTTTTGACAGACAGGATCTCCAACTTCTTGTTGAAGCCTCAGAGGAAAAAACCAAGCGCGTGACTTCCATGAACTGTGTGCTTCCGCCCGTCTTTAATCTAGCACGTGACTTCCACGAACTGTGTGCTTTTGCATGTGACAATATCTCTAACAGCAAGCTAGGCGAATGGGCAAATGAGCTGGCGAGGGCGGGCAAAGGCATTTTTTGAACCTGTTCTAGTACTGTTGGAGTCCAGGTACTGTTGGAGTCCAAGATAGACAAAAGACTTTGGGATCTCGGCCTGAGGGACCACTAGCTGGATAGAGAGGCTGTTTTTTTCTCCTTTACAAGTATTGGGCGAACCTTTCTACCTTTTCCCTGGTATCTAGCTGGAGGTATTTCGAGGTGTTCTACAAGGTTTTTATATTCTTCTGGTCTCTGTCCTTACCCCTTGATAGAAGGTATCTTTTCCTTGTTTTATGTCTTTTGAGCATTGGTATATAGCACTGTACTGCTGTCACCAAGACTCTTTTTTACTTTCTTTCGCTGACCTATTTTCTGAGTTCCTAGACTGTTTTCCTTTGCTGCTCTGCACCTTTTCCCCATATGCCTCCCACTTGTCTCGACCTTTTGGATGGGCCCCTACACCTGACAAAATCTTTGGACCTTTCCTGCTTGTCATAACTTGTTTTTGCCTCCTTTTAGTCGCCCAATGGAGCCAATCGATCTTGTTCCCTCTGCAGAAGGTCAGGGTGACCCATGGGACCGCCAGGACTTTATTGACTCGATAGATAATCTTTGTACTAGTCATTTTCATTCCAAACTCTACTCTGACCAGAATCTGCCTGTAAACAACAGACCCAAGAACTCTACCTGCTCTGCCAATCTGTCTCACCTATTAGATGCTCCTGGGACTGTCGTTTCTCCCTTTCCATACTCAGAAGAAGCCAAAGCTAGCACTACAGATAACCTGATAAACAGTGATGAAGGTTTCACGCAGTTAGTCTCCAGATCTGGCAGGGTAACCTCTTTTCCAGGCACAAGGATCCCGGACGCCTCACCATCTCAAAAAGTTTCTGGTCCCCGCAAGAAACCTCAAAAGGTCTGGAAACCAAAACGCAAACATCCTAAACCATTTCTTGGAATGGATGTTGGTCTTTCTGAAGCTGTTAATCTAGCTTTATGTGCTCTAGTTAGGCGTCTGGCATACAAAGAAAAGTGTTCTCAGAAGCTGGAGGCTTGGATGGCATACTTCTGGAAACCACTCCTAGGTTACCAGCCAAAACAACTTCTGCTTCAAAATGGATGGACAGGTTTTATTTTCAAGTCTCCAGAAGATTCAACGCTGATTTTGGAAAGATTCTGGCCTTTTGATGGGGGAAGCCTCATGCTAAAACGTTGGAGACTAGGATTTAACCCATCCACGGAGTTCTTTAGCCACAGACACCTTTGGGTTCTCCTTCCAGGTCTCCCCCTGCAACTCTGGAATCACAGGGCTCTTGAATCCATTGGAGCTTCCTTAGGACGCTTTCTAATGGCAGATAAAAACTTACTTGAGGCTTCAGACAGAATAATGGCGAGGATCTATGTGGAAATAGACATACAGGCTGGACTTCCCAAAGTGCTGGAGATAGACTGGCGTAACCAAATCGTCTTACAGCGATTGGACTACCTTGGTATCCCGTTTCGTTGTTCTATTTGCCGCAGAACAGGTCATCTTCGAAGGGATTGTTCAAAGTTCCCTCAGCCTGAAGTTGACTTAGATCCAGTGGAGGACCAGTTATTCAATGGATACATCTCCTCACTAGAGCAGCTAGCATTGGAGACTCTAGGACAGAATGGATCTGATACTTCTATAGGAGACAGCTTTTTGGACAAGTTACAAATCTGTTGCCCTTCTCTTTACGGTTCCTTCTCAGCCCAGGATAGGATTTATCTCATCGAGCATGCTGACCTTAAAATGCCTCCTAACCCTAAGTCCCCCCACACGGATCTATCTGACTTCTCATCAAAGCCACCTGCTGGCAGACCATCTTCCCCAGAGCTTTCTCCAACAGTCATTGCGAGCACTCATCTCACTGACCAGCCATCTACTATTAGAGTTTCAGGGATGATTCCCCTTTCGGGGACAGACATTTCACAAGACTCCATCTCCCCTGCTGGATTTTCTGAGCCATCACAATCTGGTACTCAACTAGATAACTTGCTCCAGGATTTTATCCTAGCATCCTCTCTTCCTTTTGACTCATTACCCTTACAAGACTATAATGGGAAAACCATTGTGAATCCTTCCCCTCTTCCCTCTGATCAGCCTTCTTCCTCTTTGATAAATCCTATACCTAAAACATATCCTACTTGGTCTAAAGGTACCGGGCTGGAACTCTCGCCTCTGAAAACTCGCAGTGTGCGAAAGAAGATTCTGATAGGTTCGTCATCTTTGGCCATTCCCACCTCTGTTCCAACTAACGAGGCGCTTAGAGATTTAAAAGCCCTTGCTAGAGGGAAGTCATGATCCTGTTATCCTTTAATGTGAGAGGGGTGGGAGGACCCCTAAAACAAGCCTCTATGCGAAGACTTCTCGAGCAGATCCAACCGTCTATCATCTTCTTATAAGAAACCTTAGTGGAAGCTATGGTGGCCAGGGATTTTCTGCATCAGTTCAGGTCGAGCTAGATCTCCTGCGCAACAAGCTCGGTGGGGAATTCGGGGGGCCTACTGGCCTCATGGGACCCAAACTTTTTTGATCTTGCACCTATGTTAAGCCCTGGGGGTATCTTACTTTCCGGTTTTTGCTTCGAACTCAACAGATCCATCAACTTGCTCAATGTCTACGGTCAATGTACAGACCGAAAAGCTTTCTGGCAAAGACTCGATGACTTGGGCTTACTGGCAGCCAAGAATCTCATTCTGGCTGGTGATCTCAACCTTATTACCAGTCCCAAGGAAAAATGGGGTGACAATGCATTGTGTGATCCCTTAGCAAAGTTCTTTAATCATATTTTTTTTGAAAATGGCTTGATAGACATGAAGCCTGCCGAGTTGTTGCCTACCTGGAGGAATGGACGAATTGGAGCTGAAAGTATAGAAAAAAGACTAGACAGAATTCTGATTGTGGAGGATCTTTTCATGCCCTCCTTTTGTAGCCGAGCTTGGGCTTTTCTTCCCTTCATATTAGACCATGTTCCGATCTGTCTTCAGTTGGGTGAGGGCCGTTATGGAACTAGCAAGCCATTTAAAGTTAATCATCGGTGGCTAAGGGAGACATCCTTCATTTCATTGGTTAAGGAGGTTTGGTTGGAACATCAGCGCCCATCTCCTGAAGACGCCCAAGTGTGCATGATTAGAAAGATCACCTCTTTAAAAAATCTATCGATTCATTGGTTAAGGGATAAAAAGAATTCTGAACAGGAAGAGCTCACTCGAATTGAACAAGAGCTGGAACACTACCTTTTACAAAAGCTACAGCATCATAATCGAGGGGATATCGACTATAATATTCACCGACTGGAAGAAGCACGAAATTTGCACCTTCGGGAAGACGAAGAGAGATGGAGATTGAAGAGCCGTATGCTCTGGCTGGCTGGAGGTGACAAAAACACCAGTTACTTTCATCGATTAGCCTCCTCTAGGTGAGCAAAAAAGTATCTCTAGGACATAGAGGATGAGAATGGCATTTTTCATCATTCTCAGGCAGATCTCAAAATCGCTACTTACAACCACTTTAAAGATTTTTACAAGGTTCCTTCAGTCCCATCACTAGCAGCACAGACATAATTAGCATGTCTTTTTCCGAAGTTAGTCACACCTGAGGAAGCTTTGTCTCTAGAAGCTCCCTGCTCAAAGGAGGAATTGCTAGAAGTATTAAACAGCTTCAAAAAGGAGAAAAGCTCTGGTCCCGATGGTTGGTCGGTAGAACTGTTCATACATTTTTTCGATCTTATGGGATAGGATCTGCTAGATGTGATTGAAGATTCGAGAAGCAGAGGGAAAGTAAATTCCCAGCTAAACAATAATTTTATTGTTCTGATTCCAAAATCAAATCTGCCCAAGCTTTTTAATGACTTCCGTCCAATTTCGCTCTGCAATCTCTGTTACAAAATTATCACAAAACTTATTGCCAGAAGACTACGTCCTTTTCTCTCTAAGGTTCTTTCGAAAGAATAGCTTGGCTTCCTAAAAGGAAGACAGATCCTTGATGCCATTGGAGTGGCTCAAGAATGCATTCACTCGATAAAGACAAAAAAGCAAAAGGCCATTCTTCTCAAATTGGACCTTAAAAAGGCTTTCGATAGCATCAACTGGAATTTTTTGCATCTTGCTCTTATACAAAGCAGAGTGGGCTTCACGACAACGAGCTAGATTATGGGCTGTATCTCATCAGCCATAATGGCTGTCCTGATAAATGGAGAAGCTTCAAAGTTTTTTCATTGTGAGAGAGGGCTTCGTCAGGGATGCCCTCTCTCACCCCTTCTCTTCATTTTCATCTTAGAATGCCTCAGTATTTTACTAAAGAACAAACAAGCCGAGGGACTGTTGAAAGGGATAAGTATCGCTGATATGACTCATATTCTGCATATCCTATTCGTTGACAACGTTTTGATCTTGTCAAATGCTAATCTTGCTGAATGGTCTACCATTCATTCTATTCCAACTGCCTTTTGTGATGTTACAGGATTAAATATCAATCTTCAAAAATCGGTCTTCCTTGCAACAGATGTCCAAGACCCATTGCTGACAGATTTAAAAGAGTTGTTTGGAATATCTTCTCTGGAGTTAGATAAGGGCTTTTCCTATTTGGGACATTTCTTAAAATCCTCTAGCTATTCAAAACAAGATTGGGCCTAGTTAATCAACAAATTTGAAGACAAATTACTAAACTGGCATAACAGATTTCTTTCAATGGGAGGAAGATACATCCTGATAAAAGCTGTTCTGGAAAGTATCCTAGTCTATTGGATGGCCTCAGCATATATCCCGACAGCGATTTTGGTTTCTCTTCATCAACTCATCTTCTCCTTCCTTTGGTCGGGCAGCAAAAAGAGCAAGGGCTTTCATCTCTGCAAATGGGAGGTGTTATCAAAACCAAAGCAGTTGGGTGGATGGGGCATAAAAAATCTTCCCGTTTTTTATAAAGCGCTCACGGCAAATACTCTGTGGAGAATTCTAACTAAACTGGGACTGTGGAACAGAGTTATCCAAGCAAAGTATCTCCGTCAACTCCCGGTTCATCTTTGGATCAGATTTGTCTCAGGCAGCCCATTAAAAGGTTCTCGAATCTGGAAACATCTCCTTTCCTCTCTTCTGGTTCTTTTACAATGGATCTCGTGGATTCCGGGCAATGGATGCCTAATAGAAGTTGGCAGAGATAGCTTCCTGGGATTGGGGAGTAAAGTCATTCTCTCACCCCCTCTTCTAGCGCACCTACATGCAAAAAATATTATCTTTTTGAACCATTGCTGCTATCAGACAACAGAAGGACAGCATGGAGACTCTTGGATCAGCAGATCAGATCTTCAACTTGCGCCTGAGCTTCTATCTGAATGGGATGGCTTCATCAAGACAATCAAAGAATCGGGTCTGAGATTGCAAAAGAAATCGGATACTATTAGCTGGACAGGCGGAGATGGTTCGGGACATCTCACGGTAAAAAATGTATATCTTACTTTGACTTTAGGTTGCTGGAAACCTATCAAAGACAGTTGGAGACTTAGAATTTGGAAAGATGACTACCCCCTGAAAATTAAACTTTTTGCTTGGATCCTGATTGAAAACAAATTGTTAATGTGGGATAAACTACAAGCTCGTGGCTGGGAGGGCCCGAGTCATTGTATTCTCTGCAAGTTGGCCAATGAATCAACTCTCCACGTGTTCTTCTTTTGTCCCTTCGTTAGAGCGATCTGGACAGGTCTCCAATCTGCGCTGAAGATCACCCTTCCTTGGTCGGGTTCTAGTACTCAAGACTGTATGCGTACCTGGTTCAAGGAAAACAACACATATCATTTGATCCTTATCCATCTCTGCTGGCGTGTTTGGAAAGCAAGAAATGAAGCACTTTTTCAAGAGAAGACTCCTTCTTCTAGTATCACAAATCTTATCCTTGCAGAAGAAACAAGCCACAGACCGGTGCTAAAGACTTCGCCTACCAGTAGACCTGCCTTGATTATCCCTACTGATAGAACAGTGGCCTGGTTTGATGGTGCTTCTAAAAAAGGAGGTACTCTTTGCGGAGCAGGGGGGAAAATTGTCTTAAGCTCTCATTCCAGTATTCGTTGGACTCTGAACTGCGGCACTGGATCTAATACAAAGGCAGAGCTTGTTGGTGCTTGGGCTTCTCTAGTCTTGGCAAGCAGATACACCGAAGACTTGATTCTTCTTGGAGACTCTAAACTGATCATTGATTGGTTAAATGGTCTCGCTGATTTCCAAGTAGCAGTTCTTGCAAGCTAGAAAGAGAGAACCAAAGAAGTTGTCCCGTTGTACAAAAATCTTGCTTTCAAACACATCTTTTGAGAAGAAAACAGCGAGGCTGATATCTTATCAAAAAACTCTTTGCTTCTTCCCTCGGGCCATATATCTTTTGTTGTTTGGGAGGATGGCAATGAAGGTCCTTCAAACAAGATTAAGTTTTGATTTATCTTGGTCATCTTGGGTCTGAAACTCTTTGATCGGAAGAGACAGTCAGGTATCTGAGATGTTAATCTTGATCTGAAGCGTCTTCGTTTAGATTGGTTGCTGCAAGTCTTGACTGTCATGTTCAGTTTCCAGGCTTTTTGCTTTTCTTTTAAAAAATGATGTCTGCTGTAAGTTTCGGTATATGTAAATTTTTATAACCTTTTGGTCTATAAAGAGTATTTTTCTCGTGGAAAAAAAAAAAGATGATTATTTAAATATTAAAGTGAAGTGACAAAATCAAAGAGGATTATTTAAATAATAAAGTGAAGTGACAAAGTCAAGGAGGATTATTTAAATAATAAAGTAAATGGAGAACTTTCTAATCATGGAAAGTGGTTATAAGAAGGTTAACCCTAAAATGAGGAAAATGGGTTAAGTGGTCAAAACATAGTTATCAACTTAACTAGAACTCTACAGAGTTCTCATTTTTTGGGGGGTCAAGTTGTTTACCTCGTTTTTAAAAATGGTGCTACCAATAGCACCCCCCTCCATTTTTAAGTGGTTTTTTAATATTTTAAATTTTTTGATACATAAGGTTTCCACTTTGTTTTTTTAAATGCTCGTTTTTTCATTTATTTTCAAATTGTTCAATTTTTATTTATTTTTATCTTTTTTCTCAACGATGTTTTTTCATCTATTTTCAAACTTTTCTATTTTATTTTTTATTTTATTCAATCGTGTTTTTAATCATATTTCCATGCTTCATCGAATGTTAAAAATGTTGTACACCATTTATTTTTTTGAAATTAAGATTTTTCATCTAATTGTTTGTCCTTAATAAAGTTATGGTTCCATACATTTTAAATATAGTGGAAAATAACATTTTTAACACACTTTTTTAACCTTACTTCAATAAATAGAAAATAAGTGTTGTTAAATAACAATATTTTTAAATATT
>JZKD02S1474033.1:0-14763 GCA_000966675.3 Picea glauca | reverse complement strand
TACTTTTAAGAAATTATGTATGTTTCATTCAATGTAACTTATATTTATTGTTTTATTATTAAAAGTGAAAAATTATTAAAAAGTGACGTTGAATTTTTAAAGTATATTGTGATATTTTCATGGCATTATGTATTACCTTGTGCTTTGCATGATAATAACATTTAAAAAGTAAACATTTAAGGGTTTCTTTTATGATTTTGTTTACAGTAATGATGATTTATCTTACCACATTATAAAAATGTGTCATTTTCATACCCCAAATTTAGAATGGGTGCTACTGGTAGCAGTTCTTTTCAATTTGATGGTTGATTTTGAGGTTTTGGTTTTAATGGTACCAAGTCATAAAAATACAATTTAAAATGATCTCAAAATTTAACGTTTTGAAAAGAAAAAAAAAATCAAAAACATCTTATTTGTTTTTAGGTGTTGATTTTAAGGTTTTTCTGAACTGTTGTCTAAGTTTTGAAGCCCATGTTTGAAAAATTTTGTAATTTTGACCCCGTTTTAAAAAATGGTGCTACCGGTAGCACCACCTTTTGATTTGGGGGTTGATTTTGATGTTTTTTATGAAAAAATATGGGTTTTTTGGGCCAGAGTTCTCATTTTGAGGGCACAGTTCTCATTAAGTTGGTAACTATGTTTCAAGTGGCTATTGCATACATGGACAAGTGGCAAATTGGGCAAAGTTGGACATAGGTGACTATGTGGACAAAGTGGCCTAGAAGATGCTTCTAAGGAAGCTACTTGGAGAGTATAAATAAGAGGCAAGGCTCTCTCATTTTAAACACACTTGAGCATATTGAATATCTACAGGTGACTGAAGTAACCAAAGGATATCTAAGCCGGATTTCAGAGAGAAGGTGAAGTAAAGAAGGTTGAAATTCAAGGGTGGATAAATTCTTTTGATGATGTTTTCTAAGTTATGTTAATTACAGGTCATCTCACCATTTTCGCAATAACGTTTTTTCTAGAATGATTCAGACCATGAAATTGGGATACCATTAAAAAAACATATCCAATTAGTTGTGGTATGAATTTCAGCTTGTGGGTCGTTGTATTTTTGGAGTTACACTATGTGGAAAATAAGGTTTGTGGCTAGTCCTAAAACTAATCTAAAACATGTGTTTCGGGTAAAAACGTCATAACTTCCTCATAACAGATCCAAATTCAGTAAGACCAAATGTGTTGGTTAGATTACAGTCTGTAGTATTCTGTGTAAAATTTTCAGATCCATACAACAAATATTTTGTGCGGGGCATGCTCTACAAGTTTTCTCTATAGAATAAGCCAGAATTCAACAAGGTATGTCATTTTTTCTATAACTCTTTTTCTGAGAGGTTCCCAGTAGTGACACTTGGAGGAATTGCATAAAACACACTAAAGAACATTGTGTACTATTTTCAGATCTACCATAAAAACTCTGGTATGATTACATATTTGTCCTGATGGATATTCTTGCTTATTGTATGGTGAATGCTTAAGGCATTCTTGGTATGGTTGTTGTGATATGGTTATGTTGGTTGATTGATAGAGTGAGAATCACTCTTATGATTCAATACTGATATGATTGCCATAGTATATTGGTTGCTTATACATGACTAAGTAGCATTCATTTTGTATGGTTGAGGAGCATGAGTGAGATTAGTAAGACAAAAGTAGATGTGACTAAAGGCTGCAAAGGATCTGAGTTTTTCATAGAGAGAAAACCCTAAGGCATACGCAGGTTGTAGTACATACGCGTGTTGCACTACTGACGGGTCACGTACCTGTTGACAGATTGGTATCTGTTGAAGATTGATTCATCTTCTCATTTGGTGCTAAGTTGTGTAAGTTGAGTCTTGCATTGTAGATTTGGTGCTCTTGTGGAGTTGTAACTCTATTCAGTTGTTGTTGATAACCCAAGGATTGTAGTCCATAATAAAAAGAAAATTCTACATACATCTTGTGTTCTTTGTGTTCCTTGTGGTGATGACTTATTGATGATATATGTTGTTATATGTTGTTGATATATGTTCACATACAACTCATTATAAATGACAGTAATGAGTGTTGAGTAATTGGTGATTGCTAGTTAATAAGTTTTGTGAAGGGAAGTTTGAAAAAGAGCCCTACACTGATTCACCCCCCCTCTCAGTGTGGTTGGTGTGTCCAAAAATTGGTATCAGAGAGAGGGATTCATTATAATCCTTAACAATCTTGGAGGAGATCCATGGACACACAAGTGGATTATGAAGTTCCAATCCTTGATGAGGAAAATTATTAGACACTTTTATATTTTATGGTAGCAAACCTACACTAGATTAGTTGTAGGGCTTTGGAATAGGTGTGACAGATAACTTTCCAAAGTTGTAGACAAACATAGAATCTTGTGTTAAGGAGCGGTGAAATCCACTTGCTACATTTTGTCCTGGGAAGCCCTTCTCACACAAGGGTCAAACTTGAGATCACATTAAGACTGGTAGACTTACTCACCCTGCTTTTTTGGTCTTGGTGTAGAGATTGCACGTATTATGGGGGTCGTTTGAAGGTATACCCACAATGATGAGTGGAAGCCTTTCAAGTTGATTTCGGGCTAGATACCCTTCCTTTGCACGTGGATCGGACTGTCGATTGTTTCCCCGGACATCATTGTAGTAATTGGTAACCTTAGTGGCCTATCTCTTTAGGGTCTTTACACGAGGTAAATGTGAAGGGGAAAGTCTTCACGGTACCTGGAATCAAAATTGGCCAAACTCACTCGGGATCCTTGGAGGGTATACCCACGATTATGTGTGGGAGTTTGCACCAGGGTGTAAGTCCATTAAGCAGGTAGCTAACATAAATTTTTCACCCTCTCTATCTCATCCCCTTCGTACATTATTCCCACGACGTTGGATTTCATCACCAACTAGTGCGTTTATTGTAAGAAGGTTTTTTTTGCTTGTTTGCTTATTAGATTTTTAGCGTGTGTTGTTTGTTTTCCCTAGTAGACTCTAGGTTGGATATTTATTTAATGGCGTCGGTTCCTATAATGACCAATGAAGGAACCCCTTTTCCAAGGGAACCTTTTGTTTTCCCTTCTTACGAAAACATTGTTCCTCCTCACATCGCTACTTTGAGCCTTCCACGTCTCACAATTGGATTATCGGTATGGTTGTTTTCCACTCAGGTAATCCCGAATGCAGCTAGTGCTTCTGTTGTAAGAACTTCCCCCCAAGAACATCAACCTCATTTTGATCCTTCACCTTATTCACCAGTAAGATCTTCTTCGCCTTCTTCAATTGCAAGGTCCTCTTCCATTTCATCATCTTCGCTAAGCGAAAGCTCTGTAGCTAGTAACCCGGTGGATAAGAAGAAGAAGAAAAGGAAGAAGAAGAAGAAGAAAAATAAGAAAGGTTCTAAACCTCCAACCACTATTGGACATGTTGGAAAACCACCAGTTACTGATAATCGTGTTGGGAGTGTTGATGATGCCAAGATCACCCAAACAACCCGTAAGCCCAAGTACCCTTGCAGGCTTTGTAAGGGTAGCCATCTTCTTAAGGATTGCCCTGATCTATCCAAGGTTATAGAAGCATGGTCTACACACCCTCGCCAACCCATGTCGTCAGCCTCTGAACAACATGTTGATGACCTCCCTTCAACTAGTCAGCATACCGTTGGGAAGAAGAAAAGTAGAGTCAAGTTCCTGTGTATGTTATGTAGAGGGAATCATCAAACTCACCTTTTCCCTTGTATGGATGAAGCCTAGAAATTACTGGAAGACATGATTGTTTTGCAGCCTCAACTTCCAGTTGCTTACCATAAGCTTTCTCCTAACCTCCCTGTAGTTGATGGTATGATCAATCTGGTTCCTTCGTCGGTCAGTCTGGTTGATCATGTAGTTAATATGGTCACGTCCTTAGTTGAACCAATTGACAAAGTGGTCGATCCGATTCCATCCTCAGTCGATCCCATTCTCCTGTTAGAGAGTGCAACCCAAGTTGTCGATCTGTTTCCACCTGTCGATCCCATTCTCCCCTTGGAGAATGAAACCCAAGTGGTCAATTTGATGTTATTATCCATCGATCCTACTCTCCCGCTAGAGAGTAAACCTGATGTTACCCACGTTTTTCTCATTGATACAGAATCTACCATGCTAGGGGGATTTCCTCCTACTCCCGTAGAACCCCCTCCAAGTAATGAGGCCATCCTTTTTAATTAGGGTGTGCTAACTGGACCTTGTCTTCCCTCTCACATTGCTTTCAATATTACAATACAAGTTTGTGATCGAGACGTTCCTCAGACGCTGATAGACGAAGGTTCGTTCATTAGTATTTTGTCCTCTCTTGATTGGCAAGCTTTGGGTTATCCTTAGCTTGTGTCGGTTACCCAGACTCTGTTTTCTTTTAACAGAAGAACTAGTCACCCTTTAGGGATCCTTCCTCAGTTTTCTATAACTTTGGGAGGGAAAACTATCTTTATTGATGTCATGGTAGTCAACGACCCCTTGGAATTTGATTTACTCTTTGGGAGAGATTATGTAAAAATATATAGCATAGTTTTGGCTATTTTAAAGCTTGTGTAAAAATAAAATCTATCCCAAGCATGTTTTTTTTTTGTTTTAAGCTTGCATAAAAATGAAAAAAATCCCGAGCTTAGTCTTTGTTCTTTCTCGTGCTCGTAAATCAATGAGAATGTAATCGAGTAAAATTTTATCACTTTTTCAGACTCGTAAAGGTTATACGAAAAAGGAGCCCCCTGGAGTTCCCTTTAAGCTCTTTTCAGACTCTCTAAACATGAAAATATTGTCGAGCGATATTGTTCTTTTCACGATTGTAAAAGTATTTGAAGAAAACATTTGATGGGTAGTAGGTTATCACTTTTTCGGTCTCATAAAATCAATTTACAAAAAAGGAACTCAGAGAGTTCTCTTTAAGTTTTTTTCAGACTCTCTAAACATGAAAAACCCCCAAGTTCTCTCTCTTTGGACTCGTTAAACAAACGTCGAAAGACCCATATGGAACCAAACCACTCCTTCTTAGGGTTTGTTAAACATACTCTGAACGACTCATCTGAATGATGAGCTTACAGTTCAAGCATATGTTATCCTCCTCAAGCTTGTGTAAAAATAAAGAGGCACTCTCCAGAAATGGTGGGGGGGGGAATTTGGAAAGAAATGTATCTAAACCTATATTTTATGGAAGAGTCTCTTTTGAACATTGTTGGCATAGGCGCAGACCCAGGGTTCAACTCTCAAGAGCGCACCAAAAAAAACCTAACTACCGGCCCTTTCAGCAACACCTGCAAAGCAGATGAAGTCTCACCCAAGGTATAGGTAGGGGTGGTTGCAGGACTTAGATGTCTGCAACCTTAGCTGGGACACAGATCTATGATTATATTTCTTAACAATTACCTAGTATAGATTATCCATCAATATTCAATCCTTATGGTACTTCATAGATGGCATAGAGCATTGCAGTATGCACTTAGATCTAAGATGATTCAACACTTAGCCATGAAAATATAGATTAGATTCGACAGATCAAGCACTAAGCATTTTATATATCAGATCTAACATTCATTCATATCTCATAAGCACAAAGCATAACTAGATCTATCTAAACACATCAAGGCATTTAGCATCAGATCGAAGCACATAGCACAACACACAAAGTTACCATGGTTCACCCCCACCCTAGGGCTACGTCCACAAAGTCTTCTTCTTTATTATCTCGGCCAAGCAGTTACAGCACAGAGCTCCAATAATCCTTACTTCACACTGGATAGAAGATCTGCGCAGCTCACTAGATCCTTCTTCATTGCACTTCAGCACAAAACTACAACAACTTGCACTGAGCTCTGCAGGATTCTTACAATCATGCACAGAGCACTTACTATATACATCCAATCACACAGATCCAAATACTAGCAATAAGCCTTTAGCTATACATCACATAGATGTACTCCTCTCCTCCTATTGCCTAAGTATCTATTTATAGATTACAAAAATGGGCCTAAGCGTGGGTAAACCCATGGGATGACATCCCTTTCCTGTTACATTAACCCAAAAATAGGTCTAGCTCCCTTAATTTCCGCTTCGCGTTGTGCTCCATCTTTGACAAGCTGTCGAAGTCCCAAAAATGGTCAAATCTGACCAAGTGTTCTTCAAAACTTGGTCAAGGGCCAACAGGCCCCCAACACTCACCTGTGACTCATCCCGAGTCACTCTGGTCTGGTCAACTCTGCCTCGAGCTTGGCTCAAGATTCTTCGATCTACTGTAGTGTGACAGCCTCTTGCTCAGTGAATTCCTGGATCACTATGTCGTTTACTAGCCCTTCCATGCGTTGTTCTGTGGTGCTGACAACTTGCTCAAGCTTGGCTCCCTAGATTTCAACTTCGGTGAATAGTTGGCATGCCTTTTCTTGGATTGGTTGAAGTCGTTGGGAGATTTCCATCACTTTACTTTGCAGCGTGTGTACCTGTTGTTGGGTTGTGCGTTGTTCTGCAAACCTCTTCATTATTTCGATTGGGTTCAAGGCCTTCATCTGCGCTTGTAGCATGTCTATGTGTTGCATTGCTTCTTGGATTTGTACCTCCAATTCCTGCAACTATGGATTCTCTGCGAGGTTCTCAAGAGTTTGGGTGCTTCTAGCGCACAACTACTTGTATTCTAAGGTAAAGGCTTTTAATCGATCGACTACGCTCCGGGCAGTTTTTCTCCCTTAGATCTCTTATTTCTTGAGGAGTCTCTGGCACAGTACGAAGTTCCAGATCTGTGATGCACTGCTGAAGTTGTTGGATTACTTCTTCGAGTTGTGTCACTTGCTATGGAACACATTCTTCAATCTTTACTTCTATGACCATCACAGAGCGAAGTGCTCTGTGAACCCTTTCCTGTACTTCAAGTTGTTCTGCTAGCAACTATGCTTTTGCCTCATCCCACTTCTCTTTTAGGGAAATCATTTCCCATTCTGCCTTACTCTGTTGTTCTATAAGTGTGCTTTGTATTTGTGTTAAAGCCTGGGTGGCTTACTTTGTGTCTTCTTGAGCTTGTCGAAGGCGGGCTTCGAATTTATCGGCAATTTGATGTAATTGGGTAGGTTGATCATCTGTTCCTATTGTTTCAACTGTCAAGGGCACAGTAGAAGTTGTTCGGATAGACTAGAGTACCTGCTGCATTTCTTGGAGTTCGCCCTTGATTCAGCTAAAGATCTCCTCCTGCTTCTCTTCTTGCTTTTCTACAATCTCTATTGAAGCATCATTCAGCGTAGCGACTAAAAAGTCAAAGTCATCCAGTGTGAGGGTGGTATTGAACGTAGTCCGGGTAGCCTTAGCTTTCTTTCGGGATGAGGGATTTAGTGGGGTAGTCTTCCTTTTCTTGGAGGGATCCCCCTCCTCTCTAGGTGGAGTAACCTCACCTTTGTTTTGCTCGACTTTTGTCCCACCTAGTTCTTCACCATCACCTCCCTGCGTGGGTGAGATCGAAGGGGTCTTCGTAGATGTGCTACAGACATCTTGAGCTTCAGTATCCTTCTTAGTCTTACTTGGTCCAGGTGTATCCATCATAGCTTTATGGCTTTCCACGTCTGACATTTCTGCTGGGTCTGCTGGAACAAGGAGGTTTGCCGACCATTCCTTGGTAATCTGTTCCAAGTCTTCTTCGGTCAACTTGTAGTATGATTGGAGTTGTTGTTTGTGTTCATCAGTGTGCGCTGTGATATAGGTAAAATGGTGGTCTTCACTGAATTTTATCAAAGGTCTAAACCTATGAAGTGTGTTTGGAGTGATGCGCAGTGTAGACTGGATTGCATTCTTCAATTGGTTGTAATAGGTGTGGAAGATGGCATTGGACTGCCACTGCTTGTTCATGTCATTAGAGTACCATAGCGTATAGAACTTCGCAGCTAATGGTTCGATCTCTAGAAAAGTGGCACCTTCTGGTAGCTCCCAGGCGATGAAAGCGATTAGTATGAGAAACCAACTGAAGTGGAACTCATACCCTTGGTCTTGCGCTTCTCGGTAATCAAGCTCTAACTAGTTTACAAGATATTGCTCCCAGTTCATCTGTAGTTCCTCGACGCACTTCCCTACGAGGTCAACTATGAATCCAGTCATCTGTGTTGGTCTATTCTTATGAACTATCTTGCCCATGATCAGATGACAGGCAAGGCGCACTACGCCACTCTGGATAGAGGCTACCTTGTAGCCTCACATGCCCTTCTCAACATTGCCATAAGTTTCTTTTATCCATTGTGCGAGTGCTCGGTCTGAGGTCTTCCCTAGGTAAAAGTCTTGTGGGTCAAGGCCTTGCATGCTAATTCCTGTGATCTGATTGATCAAGGTTGGATCTACCGTGATGCAGTGGTCCAACCATAAATATCCTCTGTGGTAGCAGGACAGTAGCAACTTGACGCATGTGTTGACTTCCTGGTGTCTACTGAAGTGTGGGATCTTCATTACATTAAGCAGTGTGGAATGTGCAAGGTTCTGGGTCCATGACTACGGGACAATATTAGAATTCTTTCCTTTGGTTTTGGTTAGGTACTTATGCAGAGCTAACATGATGTAATATTTACGATCTCCAAGGTTAAAATCATTGAATTTCAGTGTTTCAAGCTTATCCTGATCATCATAGACTGCGCGCACCCCTTTTGGAAGGTACGCAGTGATTAAGGCGTACTCAAATTCTCGAGGTACATTGTCACGGTTGATGGCACCGCTTAGAGGTGGTAAGTAATTCGGTAGAATGCGTGGGATAAGCTTGGCATTTGCGATGTCATCCTTGTGTTTAGTTCTTCTTTCTGCGTTGGCTCGAGCTGTCCCTGCTCAAGCAATCGATGGGGAGGCCTGTACTCCTGTCATGGATGATGCTTGGACACCGATATAAATTCTTCTTTCCGACATGACTCTCTCAGCCATTAAGTCAATCAAAACTTCTTCAACTACTTTCTCAGCAGCACTGAGCTGATCCGACATACAAGCTTGGGTCGACTAGCTCGAGTGTGAAAATGAATTTAGAGAATACAATGAATAGTATGGAAGCAAGGAAATGATCATGGGGTGAAGTAATCTCAAGTTTCAGGCTCAAATTATCACTTAGAAAAAAGTGTTTTCGGTGCATGGCGCGACGGACTAAGTAGGGAAACTTAGCAACGGTCTTCTTACAATGGTTATGAGGCTGCATTAACTTATGTTCTGTATGTATGGTATGGTCTAATAGTCTAGTGGTGAGCCATAAAAGTGTTCTAACCCATTCAGAGCGTTAGTCGAATGGTTATATTAGCTTCCAACAGCTATATCGCTTCACCATGGCGAAGTGCCATAGGTCGTTGTTCTGATATTCTGGCGAAGCTCGATTCCTGTGATTTTTCCTTCGGCGAAGTTTCCTTTGGAACCTTCTGTAATTTTTCGATCTTGGATTTCTTCTTTATTAGCTTCCTATCCTTTTTCCCAGTGAGCTTCGTTTTGGTCAACCTTTTTCCATTATGATTTTCATCTGCTCTTGTCATAGACACTTCGCTATGCTGAGATTTTTTTTTCAGATCCAACGGTAATACTCCTTCATCATACAGATTAGGTATCTCGGTCCTCTGTGGTTCCTCTAATGCTCTTATAACTTCGATATCCAAGTCCCTGGTGTTTAATAGCTTAGGTCTATCCTCTTGTTCTTCCATCAAGTAGGAGATCCTTCTAGTCATAAATTTCATGAGTTCTTGCTTCTTCTGTTCTAGAGCTTCCATTTCTTCTTTTCTCCGGATTTGGTCTTTTTCAATCCATATCTTGCCTAACAAAGATAGAAATGGGGCAGGGTTCTCAATAAATTTAATAACTTAGAATTCTTCTTCTGTCGAAGCTCCATGGGTGTTCATAGCTATCCAGGTAATCCTGCCACATAGGGTTACCATTTTTCCTTTAAATAATCTGATGGTTCCTAGTGAGGGAACCAGAGCAGGCCTTCCTAGGGTTTCCCAAGTACTTTCTGTCATAATGTTCATTTGTGTTCCCTCATCTAGAGCACAGTCAATGTTGAAGTCTCCTATTCTTACTTCGATTTTCTCCTTTTCTTTGAAGATTTCTGACAAACTGGCATCTTTATGTTCATTCAGGGTTTCTTTCATTTTTAGTAACATAATCTCTGATTCTTTCTTGGGTTCTTCTATAATCTTATTCTCTTGATCTCCTTTAGCGTTTGCTTGTTCCATATTCAGTTTTTCAAGTCTAGCAATCATTCTAGGGAAATCTAGTACTTCATGGTCCATAGTCTTACAATAGAGGCAACTAGGGTTTCTCCCAGGACATTCCTTAGCAAGATGTCCTGGTCTTCTGCAACTATAACAAAGAGTTAATCCTCTCTTTCTCTTCAATGATCCCCAACTCTTTTTGTACTGCGCGCTACGATCATAATGGTTAGCCTGCAAAATTTTCTTTCTAGGGTCCTGCATCCATTGGTTAGTCCAAAAATTCATTCTATGCATAGGTATAACATATATATCAGTATACTTATCAAATCTATTCATATCAAACTTGATTTTATCTAACAATGCCCTAGTTTTCAAGTTAGGACAAAATCTTTCAAGAATACCTAAATCCATACTTTTAGAAATAAAAAATTTCACTTATTTGCTTTCACGGGGCACAAAGCTTTCAGATCTAAAACTTGAACTATTCTTACCTTTATTAGAGCACAGAGCTTACAGATCTTACCTCTTTTCTACAGATCTAACCTCTTTCTTTCAGAAATTTCCACTTTTACTTTTCTTAGAGAACAGAGTGTTCAGATCTCGCTTCTTTTCTTCGGATCTGATCTTCCTTTCTTCAGATCTGATCTTCCTTTCTTGAGATTTGACCTTATTCCTGGCACAAAGCTTCATAGGTCGAGTAAAAAGCTACGCACTAGGGCAACAGATCTATGCACAGAGCTTATTTTGCACAAAGATTCTTCTTCTTTAGTTCCATCAATCACAGCTTCATGTCTCGGCAACAGAACCATTTGTTGGCACAGGGGCAGACCTAGGGTTCAACGCTCAAGAGGGCACCAACAAAACACTAACTACTAGCCCTTTTGGCAATGCCTGTGAAGCAGATGAAGTCTCACCCGAGGTAGAGGCGGGGGTGGTTGCAGGACTCAGGTGTCTGCAACCTTAGCTGGGACACAGATCTGTGATTATAATTCTTAACAATTACCTAGTATAGATTATCCATCAATATTCAATCCTTATGGTACTTCGCAGATGGCACAGAGCATCGCAGTTTGCACTTAGATCTAAGATGATTTAGCACTTAGCCACGAAAAGATAGATTAGATTTGACAGATCAAGCACGAAGTATTTTATATATCAGATCTAACATTCATTCATATCTCATAAGCACAAAGCATAACTAGATCTATCTAAACACATCAAGGCATTTAGAATCAGATCGAAGCACATAGCACAACACACAAAGTTATCGTGGTTCACCCCCACCCTGGGGCTACATCCACAAAGTCTTCTTCTTTATTATCTCGACCAAGCAGTTACATCATAAAGCTCCAATAATCCTTACTTCGCACAGGACAGAAGATCTGCACAGCTCGCTAGATCCTTGTTCCTTGCACTTCAGCACAAAACTACAACAACTTGCACTGAGCTCTGCAGGCTTCTTACAATCATGCATAGAGAACTTACTATATACATCCGATCACACAGATCCAATTACTAGCACTAAGCCTTTAGCTATACATCACATAAATGTACTCCTCTCCTCCAATTGCCTAAGTATCTATTTATGGATTACAAAAAGGGGCCTAAGTGTGGGTAAACCACTGGCTGACATCCCTTTCCCATTACATTAACCCAAAACCCTAAAGGGACCCAAAAATAGGTCTAGCTCCCTTAATTTCCTCTTCGCATTGCACTCCATCTTTGACAAGCTGTTGAAGTCCCAAAAATGGTCAAATCTGACCAAGTATTCTTCAAAACTTGATCAAGGTCCAACAAACATGACACCCTTTCACTCGCCTTGTGTCTAAGTTGGAAAATCCACTTGTCTCTTGATCATACTCCTTTATAAGAATACAAATTGGTCTGTGATCCCTGTTGTTGAGTCAGTGTTTCCAAGACAATTATCGTGTCGTCAATATGTTCAAGGAGAAGTTCAACCCAGAAATCCTTCTATTGCATCAGCCATTTCTGCAGTCCTTAAGCCTTCTATTGCGTCGGCCATCCCTGAGTCAGTCCTAAATCACTTGTTACTCTAATCTACTTCAAATCTTGTTACATGTTTCATGTCATTGATGGGGGATACATTAAGGCCCTCCTATGATGATTCTTTTCTTGTCAACTTCAGCTCATTATCCAGGAGTTAGACTTAGAAACTAATTGGTACCTTGGAACTTGCATGCCTCAATGGCAGGTTTCCTTACTTTCAACAGTGGGTTTTCATTATTGAACCCTGATCGGGAGATTCCACCGAGTTTTCGACCTCGGCTCATTGATTCACATTTGTTGGATTGTACTAGTGTACCTTGGGAGTCATTGACATCAATGATGATTTCCCTTGCACTTGTTAACGGTATACATTAATGACCGATAATCAAGTGGTTTCTACCTTGTTCAACTTCAGTATTCGCATGGTTAGATTCATACTATAGAGTGGTGGAGATGAAGACCCTGGATCTTTTCTCATAGATTCAGGTTGCATTGGAGTATATTCAGTTTGTACTGTTGCATAGATCCACATTATACATCTCGTGGCTATGTTCAAATTTGAGTCTTTAACACATATATCCACATTGTATTTTTGGTGGCTATGTTCAGATTTGAGTCATATTGGCATGGATCCACAGTGTATGTTTGGTGTCCATGACCTGTCTTACTTGACATGGATCTTTGCAAGTCGGCATTTTTACTTTGATTCATTTGTATTCTAAGTATGGGAATTCCTACCTCAGTGATGATATATTATTGTACTATATTTCCTTGTTTGTTGGCAGGTTTCCGACCGACTATTCCTTGTTCCCTACACACACTCGACAAAGTATTTCAGCTATCACTCTATTCTAAATTCATACTTTGGGGGGCTCTCTGTTACACATTATTTTAGTCACCATTATGATTGTTAATGATGTAAACCTATCCTTTTTCTTTAGAAGGATCAATGGCCCGAATTCCTGAAGAAAGAAGGGAGAAGAACTTTGCCTGAGAGAAGAAGTTGTATTTTCCTTTGTAAAAAACATATTAAGGACGATCTCCATAGGCTGCACTATACGTAGGGTGCGATGATTCCTGATCATCACACCCTGCTCTAAATATAGACTGTTACGTCGTCGCAAGCTGCACTATAGCTAGGGACCAGGGTGTGATGATTCCTATACGTGGGAAAAACGAGCATCTTCTCGATGCTTCTAGAGGGAGAAGCTTCTATGGTGAGGTGGCTTCCGAATGGTTTGGATATTTCTCACTTTCATGATTTAGTGGGATCATCCTAACCTCCTCACCTTATCTTTTTCATCTTATTAAAGGAGAGGATCTCTCATGGAGAAAGTTATCTTTAGCTTGGCTTGGGATTAAGCTTCATTAGGTTTGAGTAATTTTTGTAGCTTGGAATTTTTGGGCCTATGTTGGCTTTGAGCTTTGTTCTGTCAAGATATATTATGAGTAGCTATCAGATCTACAGTCTCAGAATCCATGGAGTATAAGTGTGTGGGAAGAAAGCAATTGTTGGAAGGAACCTGACAACATCAAGGCATCTAGATGTATCTTTGTTCCACATTATTTAATACAGATATACATTTTTTTCCTATATGAATGTTATTTGTCCATATTGTATGATTCCTTGATCACATACATAGTTTCATATCAAATAGACTATGTTATTTTTGTCTTCATTGGCTTGTGTTCTTTTACAAATATTTCTCCATAAGCCTTGTGGCGAAGCTTGGATTGCATTGGCAAAGTCAGATCTTCGATATTTAAAAGGTATGTTCTAGATCCATTTCTCATTTGATAATTGAAATCCAAGGAAAGAGTAGTGTACTGTTTTTTTTTGTTCTAGTTTTGTAGTGAAGCTAGGGGGATTGATTTGTGTCTGCACTTAACAATTATCCTGATAACACAAATGAAAGTGCATTTGAAAGAAATAGGAGCGTGTGTTTGGAAAGCAACTATTGGTGGATCAGTTCCCTTAAAGAACAAGTCAAAGTTTGTAGCTCAAAGGGAAGAAAACAAGAATGATGCATTGTCTCTCAAGACCATTCTTAGTGGACTCTCAAGCTCTATCAAAGAGATCATGGAACAATGCACTTCCACCAAGGATCTATGGCTAAATCTAGAGGAGAGATACCAAAGCAAGAAGGAAGACACTAAAGACAACTCCATCAAGAACAATGAAGGTAAAGAATCTCCAAAATCCTCAAATTGCAATGATTCTAAATGTGATGATGTTGGCAAAAAGGAAGATCTTGAAGACAACTCAATCAACATTAATGAAGGTAAAGAATCTCCAAAAACCCCTGATTGTAATATTTCAAAATGTGATGATGTTGAATATTCTCTACAAGTGAAGAAGAAAATCTAGAGATAGTATGTGTAGAATTAGATGATAGGTATCCCATGGAAGAAGTAGAAGAAGAACTATCAGAGCTTAAAAGGAAAGTTGAATGGGGTCTATTTGAATACAAATATGACCATTGTTACATAGAGTACAGCTATCTTTCTGAGAACACCAAAAAGTTTCTTAAAAAGAATCAAAGGCATATCTTGAAGTTAAAGGAAATGCTCAAGGAACAAGAAGAAAGTAAAAAGATTCAATTAGAAGAAAAA
>JZKD02S1474022.1:0-10819 GCA_000966675.3 Picea glauca | reverse complement strand
CTATCAATGGCAGGTAGCCTTCCCACTTTTTAGGCTGATGCATTACATGCATCCTTAACATGTCTTCTAATATTTGGTTCACTCTTTCTTTTTGCCCATCTGTTTGAGGGTGATAGGCTGTGCTAAACAACAATTTAGTCTCAAAACCAACCATTAAGGATTTCCAAAATCTTGAAGTAAATTTTGTGTCTCTGTAAGATATAATCTCCCTAAGCATGCCATGTAGTCTGAATATCTCCTTCATGAAGATGTTGGCAATATCTATTTCTTTGCAAGTTGACTTGACTGAAACAAAGTGAGCAAACTTGCTCAATTTGTCCACCACTACCATAATGGCATCATTATGCTTGGACGATTTTGGTAATCCGGTGATGAAACCCATGGAGATGGTTTCCCATTTCCATTCTGGAATTGGTAGAGGCTGTAACAATCCTGCTGGGTGCTGGTGTTCTACCTTAACTTGCTGGCATTCTAGACACTTAGCTAGATAGTCAGCTATGTACCTTTTCAATTCCCGGGCAATAGAATATTTTCCTAGTGGCCGTGATCATTTTATGATAACCTGGATGACCAATATATGATCTCTTGTGTAGTTCATCCACTATGAACCTCTTTAAGTCATCACAACTTGGAATATACAATCTATCTTTGTAGGTCAACATGCCTTCATCAAGCATCTGATAGCCTTCATACTTTATCCCTGTGGGCTCTTGCTTTAGGTATGGCATCACAGTATTGAAGAATGCATCTATTTCTTCTACATTTATGACTCTCTCCTTGACATCCATTTCACAGGTGCTTACCGCTGCCAGGTGAATCATTTTCACACTTCTGCTAAGGGCATCAACCACCCTATTTTCCTTTCCTTTGATGTGTTTGATTTCGAAATCAAACTCACTATGGAGAGCCATCCACCTAGCTTGTCTAGCATTGAGTTTTGGTTGATCAAACAGGGCCTCAACCCACAGTGGTATGTCATAAGTACAAATCTCTTACCCAGGAGGTAATGTCTCCACATTTTTAAAGCATGCACTATGGCAGCCAACTCTAGATCATGGGTCACATAATTGATTTCATGTTCATTCATTTTTCTATATTCATAGAAAATTACACGTCGCTCTTGCATAAGGACTCCTCCGAGTCATTCCTTACAAGCGTATGTACACACGAGGAAGTCGTCATCAGGGTCTGCAATCTTCAGTATGGGTGCATGGGTTAGAAGGTATTTCAATACTTGAAATCTTTCTTCACATTTTGATTTCCAAGTGAATTTAATCCACTTTTTTTGAAGGGCAGTGATTGGACAACCAATCTTGGAAAATCCCTTTATGAACCTTCTATAGTATCCTGCTAAGCCCATAAAGGACCTGATATCAGATACATCATTTGGGGTAGTCCATTCCATGATAGATATGATCTTGTCAGGGTCTACTACCACTCCTTTAGAAATAACATGGCCTAAATAATGGACTTGCTTCTGGAAAAACTCACACTTGCTAAACTTTGCGTAGAGCTGATGCTCTCTTAGTACTTGAAGCACTAATTTAAGATGTTTTTCATGCTCCTCTCTGTTCTTGGAGTAGATTAGGATATCATCAATGAAAACCAATACAAATCTGTTTAGGAATTTGATGAGTACATTATTCATCAAGCACATAAAAGTGGCGAGGGCATTGGTTAATCCGAATGGCACCACCACAAATTCATAGTGACCATATCTTGTCCTGAAGGTTGTTTTGTGGATGTCTTCATCCTTGATTTAGACTTGATGGTATCTAGACCTTAAGTCAATCTTTGAGAAAATGGAAGCACCCCTTAATTGGTCAAACAAGTCATCGATTCTTGTTAAGGGATACTTTTTCTTTATGGTTGTTTTATTGAGTTGTCTATAGTCTATGCATAGTCGGAGTGTACCATCTTTCTTCTTCACAAACAAGGCATGTGCTCCCCATGGAGACACGTTGGGTCGGATGTAGCCTTTGTCCATCATTTCCTTTAGCTGTAACTTGAGCTCAACTAGCTCTAGTGTACTCATCCTATAGGGCGTTCTAGACACTGGCACTGCTCCTGGTGCAAGTTCTATGGAGAAGTCAATGTTTCTTCTCGGAGGTAGACCCGATACCTCTCCTGGAAACATGTTTTTATACTCTCTTAATATGGGGTGGTCCTCAATGTTTTGTTAGTCATCCTCAACAAATTCCAACACTTGTACTGCATATAGAGGACATCCCTTTCTACAATACTTTTTCATTTGAAGGGCTGATATTCATCTCACTGAGACATGCCTTTTAATCCCTTTGAGGGTTATTTTTCTCCCTTGTTCATTTTCACATTCCAAAGTTTTATGGTAACAATCCAACTTGGTTTTATAAGTGGTTAACTAGTCCATACCAACCAACATGTCATAAGTTCCTAGGTGTTGACGGGCGAAATTGACCGTCCGTCAACTGAGAGAGTGGAACCGGTCCGGGGTTGTCTAATAACCCAATCCGTTTGGGATGAACCACCCTAACGGGTTTAGTGGCTCCGTTAGACGATCTAAGTCCTAAGAAAAAAAAAATAAAAAAACTACTCTAAACTAACTAATCTAACTAAAACTAACTATTAAACAAACTAAAACAAAATTAACTATTCTATATATACAATCTACTAACTAATACTATACTAACTCTAACTAATTAACTATCTAACTACTAACAAAAATAAATCTTATTCACAAAATATACAATATTAACAATTTACAGATTTAAATGAAAACCTGAAAAACTCATTAATATTTTGTCCTAAGACAGAAAGAGATATTTTTTATTGATTTTATAATTTTATGAACATAAATAAAACAAAAAACTAAACAACTAATATACTAATTCTAACTACACATCTAACTAAACATATATCTAACTAAACTACTCAAATTGTACTAAACAAACTAACGAAAATAAATCACAAACTGACTTGGAAAAACGCTCTAGATTTGTCCTGTGTATGATGTTTGTCTTAGCTGATCGGAGGGAGGAAAACCCGCACTGAATTATCCACTAGATTCTCATAAATGGGAAACTGCTGTGCTCTTCAATATAATTACATGACAAACACGACATAAAAATTACAACAATCTTATGATTTATAAATCTTCACAGTTAGATAAACCCGTATGCAAAGACTTATACGAAATAATTCAATTGATGAAGAAGAGAAATCTGTCATTCATTAACTGAATAAAGTAATTGATGTATTTTTAAAGTAATGAAAGAAATCAGATATGGATCACATTAATTAAATCACATCATTCTGCAATATACTATGATAGCTAAAGTAGTCTATAATCAACTGCAAATTGACATGCNGCTATTTGAAAACGAATCACTCAAGTTGAAATTGTTATATCATTTTGAAATCAAACAAGACCAAGATCAATCAAATGACTACAGAGATAGGTGTACTCTGTTTCGTTTGTTGCCACAAAGTCGGGTGAATAAAATCATATCGAACAACAATGAAATCATTTCATATTAAATTGAAATCGATATAATTAAAACAAACCATAGGCAATTGTTATGCTGCCTCATCAATAGGAAACACGATCGAATCCAAACAAGATTATTTTCAAGTCAACATAACTGTATAACAAACGATCCATGCCATGAGCGAGTTAAATCAAAACTGACGCGTAAATATTCACAAATGAAATCATAATGAGATCAATCAGTTGGTAACAGAGTTCATAAGAATTATCCGATTATTTGTTATTGCAAATTGGGGCAGACAAAATCATTCACGAAATCATTTCTTGAATTCATTTTGAAACGACTATTACCTGAATTTCCTCATACGAATTTGACAAAAATGACATAAGTCRGTCTGAGTTAACAAACTCGTTTGAAAATTAAAATTAACAGAGCTRCAATCAAGTCTATTGTTGATATGAATACAACTCATAAAATYAATCATGCTAACTGAAKATACACAACAATCCAATCAAGYGAATCAAACARCTGGGGTTTAACATAGTTGTCRTGAATAAAAAAYCGTTCCACGATTCRGGYGTATTTGCAYAGGCTTAAATGAGGACATTGTTTTCATGAAAAACARAGTTGTTCTTTCCAAATCATTGTYAATCAGAGTTGTATTCCCGATTTAGAAGATTATATCAATTTAAACTCACGAAGTTGTTATAAAATCACGRCATACAAACTGAATTAGAGCCGATATAATCTAACCATAACGAAATTAAACTAAATAAAAAATGACCGTGCTCTAAATTCAGTATGAAAAACTTCCTGTTCAAATTGGATACAAACAAATTCACTTGAAAGCAAACCATCGATTTCGTTCACTTAACAGGCAAACGAATCAAATCCGATGAAAATCTATCAGTGGTTAAACTGGGTATGAGCAAATCGTGTATCCAAATCGAAATTTCATTTATTTTTAGCAAAGCGAAAACAATGTACAGGATGAACACATTATGACAAAGCCATTTCGAATGATAGACAAAGATGTTTGAAAACCAAATTCGAATCATTATATTAATCCTGGTCATTCACAAAACTAAAACGATATCAAAATTCATACCTGTATGACAAGCAGACGGCTTGATCATGACATTTTGGAGTTGACAACGGCTGTAGCCATTTCAACGTTCCGAAAAATGATGGAACCAATAGTCCTCTGCTTCCTATCAGTTGCTTGAAGCTTGTCCCTTTGGCTGGTCAACATTGCAACTTGGTTTTCCAGCGATTTGATTTTCGATTGAAGCACAGGAACGTCTAAATAGTATCGTTCCAAACACACATCACATTGGTCACAGGATGACTATCCGGGCTTCAAAAGTGCAGGTGAGGGTTTGGTTACATTGCTGAGGGTTTCGTCAGGTAGTTTGATCCCTGGGTAACTAGGATTGTTTCTTAGGCAAGGGGGAAGATTCTAAACGAAGTCATAGGGTGGATCAGAGCACAGACCCTATGAGTAAGGGTACTCACTAGCTAGGAAACGTTCTATGTCAGAGTTCGAATCCTCACTAAGGGCTATGGGCTTCTGCTCAACACTAGGTTTAGGCTTATTTCTAGCCATTCTCGAGATAAGATGAGCATTCTTCTTTCCTTTGCCATCAACAGTAGGGTTACCTCTAATCTTTTTGCTCACAGGATTTTTTATAGCCTCATCCTTGTCAGTTATAATTTCGGGTAAGTCAATATCAGGGTCGATCGAAGGATTAGGAGAGGGCAGTAGGACATGGAAGGGCATGGGTGGCCCGACCTTAGCTTCATTAATCACATGCTTGTCAACCTGGACAGGGTCTGTATCATCAAAACCATTTCGAGCGATAAAAGCTCGCCAACTATCACCATGGAGACTTAAGTGATGAACAATGATAAGTCTGATTAAGCCATGGTGGAACAGGATACTATCGGCCTTCTCCCTTTTAAACATTTTCGACATTTTATATAGACTACGCTGGAAATAAAAGGGCATATTCAACGGGTATCCCATAAAATTCATTAACAAAAGTAGGTGGTAGAGAAAAACGAGTCCATATCGACCCTCACAGGTCACAAATTGTTTGAGCACCATCCAAATATCATGCCATCGTGGTTTAACCGTAGATATGGGCATATCTCTGTCACAAGATGTGGCCTTTCGCGAGGTGAACAGTAGAGGCCATGACACCTCCTCGACCTTAGAATTTTTAAACCAATGCTGGCCCGAGGATGGTAACCCTGTAGCAGAACTAATAAAATCCTCATTGATTTCCAACTGAATGTCACCCACCTTGGCTCTACTGCCATCAAAAGTCAGAGCGAATTGCTGTGCCACAAATAAATTAAAACCCTCAAATCACTGTACAAAGGTGAGCCAACTGTTATCCTCTAAGTCCTTCCATGCATTGTCGAACAATAGCAAGGCTTGGCTACCATTCGGCTCGATTCACACCACCGGTGCCATGGAGCCGAGCACACGGTAAGTCCAGGGTTTGGATCATAACATACACAGGAGCAGAGTACACGAAGGGTTACCCAAGCTAACAGAGGTAAAACAAGGATAAGGGATAGACAGTAATGACATCGTGCGAAGGTGGTGGAGCTTCTCTCTGCCATGCATAATAGTTATTGCCAAGGTACAACCACCGACATTTATAGCTGTTCAGCCCACTATTGTATAGTTTTAAAAATCATGTCACTTGCCCGACCAATGAAACCAATGGTAAGTGTATGAATCACCGTGCGCAATGGTTATACAATAGTTTTAAAACCAATCATACAAATTGAAATCAATACCAAGTGTTTAACCAATGTGACATGCGTTGTAACAATTCATATCAAGAGTTTAAGCGAGGTACCAATGCGTTTTGAACTAGGTGTCATATCAAATGAAAAATATCAAGGTTTAACCATAACACCTATATATCTTATGAAACCAATGTGCAAAGTAATTTGATCAAATAACATGTAAATCCAAATGCCAATGCATTACAAACTCAAGGAGACAAAGTCACACAATCAATCCAAGAATGTCCCAAGAGTACAGATCAAAAAGTTTTGCCAACTACATAATGATAAGTAAAATGTAAGCTCAATAGGCATATCGACAAGAAGGATAACGACAGTTCAATAATGATTCTAATGCGACTACGAAAGACCAAGTTTTCACGCTTACAGTCGTGAAAACAAAAACGAAGGTAAATGTGCAAATGTCGCAAAAATAAAAGTGTCGTTTATTTGATAATTGCGACGAAAAAATCAAGGTTTGCAAAACATTGGTGTGGGAAGCTTATAAGATAATGGAAAAATGTGAATTGGCTGCCAACAATGGCGACACACTGGTAGAAGCAGTTATCTCTGCCAAAGGGAACAAATTCAGATTAGGACAAAAAAGATAATTCCAACTCAAAAACAACAACCAGAAAATCATATAAACATCATCATTAACCAACTATTCCAACAGTGTTTTAAAAGATGAAAACAGATAACAGTCTTAAGACCAACGAGTCATGATATTAAAGATAAATTCTCCAATACTGTTGATAGAGCCACTGCTGCCAGCAGGCGTCCATAGCCTCGATAGGGTTTCCATTTAACCCACTCTAACATCTGTATCCCGTCAAGAAGTTCTAGATCAGAATAAAGGACATTAAGGATGTTTTTTATTTGCAAACTTTCATATACCCGACATTGCTTCGCTGCCAGCGGGCCTGCTCAGTACCCCGACGAAGTTGTCTTGGCGCCATGCATGCATTTACTCGCTGCCAGTAGACCTGTTCAGCATCCCGACGAGTTTACAAGCATTTCCCACAACTCGATTAATAATTTATTTTGTTTTGTATTTTATAGATACATAGTCGAGTGGGGTGGTGCTGAAAATCATGATATTTTAACATATTTTTTCAGACCTCATCATAATTTTTTAGAACTGTCCTTTATTAAGATCCAAAGATGGNAAACTTTTGGTAAGCCTTGCTTTAGAATCCTTTTCTTGTAAGCTTATCTGGCGACTCCACTACTTTCTTTTCCCCCTATTCTTTGGTAGTTTTCAGGGAAACTATCTGGCGACTCCACTGATGACGAAGCCAACAATGAATTCACAATGGGACCCGGGAAGCTACAGACCTTTAGATATGAGTGAAATCCCTGGATATCCCAGAAAAATGCCTCCTCTTTATGAGGATTTCCTCCCTCGATTTGATGGCATCAATGGAGAATCTCCCGAGTCTCACATGAGAAGATTTTGGGATTTCTTTCAATACTTCCCTATCAACGATGAGGCTGAGGACTTGGTGACAAAACTCTTCTCTGTCTCCCTGCATGGAGAGGCCAGAAGATGGTATGATAACCTTGCAGCTTCCAGCATCACTTCTATGGAACTTTTTGAAAAGGTTTTTCTTGCAAAATGGACCATGAAAATAGAAGATATACAATCATTGCTGAAAGAGATTGAAGGAATAAAACAAATTGAGTCTGAGGTTGTCAGAGCTTTCTGTGCTAGGTTCCAAGAGGTGCTTTACCAGATTCCTCAAGGCCATCATCCTGAAGACAAGTACCTCGTCTACCTCTATACTAATGGACTTTAGGGACATTTGAGTTTCCTTCTAAATAAGAAAAAGCCAAAAACACTTGCTGAAGCTCACAACATGGCCATTCAAATTGAAAAGAGTCTTTTCATGACCAAGACTGATGCCATGGACACTCTCAGCTTGATAAAACTAGTCTCCCATGGAAAATTTGTTGAAGATACGCAAGAGAGAGGGGAACAAGTTTTAAACCAGCAGAATGAAGACATGGATGAGGAGCAAGAACCTGAACAAGATGATGAAGTGTCCACCTATGCTCCTCCCTCTGATGAGGCAATCCAAGAGCCCTTTTCTCCTGCACAACAAAAATAATATGAGGTTAGTTGTTTCTCTTCTAGCGATTCCAATGACACCTTCTTCCATGATCCAGAGAGTGAGGAAGAAATGGAAGCCATGGACAAAGTGGATGTTCCTTACTGTGAAATCAAAGACAAAGAAGCAATTCATGATGATGAAGCAATAACGCATGCTGCAAACACCAAAGCCATCAAAGCCTTTGCACAGGAAGAAACAGTAAGTTACCCTCCTCCCCTAGTTTTTGATGATGCTTTACCTTATGACGAGGAGAAGAACGAATTTTCAAAATTTTCAAATCCTGCATGCTATGACACAGATAGTGACACTGTTGATAATATTGAGGAGTTCATACATGTTGGGAGACGTAGGTGGGATATAGTTGGTTATGACATAGATCCCATCTATGGCACTGAGAGTCATTTCCAGTTGTTGCCCTTGCAATTGTCACAACAGATTACTTCCGACCAGTGGCAACAAGGAGATGAGGTTTTTACTTGTAGATTTCAAGAAACCAAGGATGACCTAGTACCTTATTTTTTGGATGATTTTCAGTCTAACCTTGAGATGTTTGATGAGTACCCTGCTGAGCACTTGGACTCTTTTCATGAAGATGATTGCCRACCACCGYTGTGCTCAGATTTTGATACAAGTAAGGACATTGTTTKCCTGAAGAAGGTTACTCATGACTTTTCACCCCAACCACCTGTTATTACCTTGCCATGCTTTACCATTAAAGGTGTAGTTGGGAAATACCCTTTTTATGTTGAGTTTCCTCCTAGGCAAACCCTAGATTCCAAGGGTTGGTTGGATAATACTAGCTCCAATCATTTTTTCAACTTTCCCTTGATAGTTTTCCAGTCGTCTGCTAATTCTTGTTGTTTCCTTCCTTGACTTTAGAGTGTGAAGATGTCCTAGGTAACCAGTCTACAGGCCATTCAAGTTGGTTTTCTGAAGCTTGTATCTTCCATGACCCTTTCTTGGACAGGATTGAGTGCTTTTCTCAGAGATGGACTTGACAACATTTTGTCCCTCCCACCCGCCTCCATGAGTTAGACTCTGAGATTCCTGATGATGTGATATATGTTCTAACTCATGAAATTTTTGTGCTTGATTTGTCACTGTTTTGGTTTATGATGAAGCACAAAGGCAGGTATCAAGGAGCATTATTGGATTGGCTTCATTGGTTGTTTGATTACACCAACCTGCAGCCAACAGGTAAGTACAGGTAAGTCTTTTACTTTTTATTTGCATTTATGATTGCCTTGCATGCAGATATTATTTTGCGGGGTGGCAATACCACCCCACCTTTTTTCGTTGATGCTTTCTTGTCAAGTGTGAGGAGGTATACAGGTTTATACCAGAGATTGATGAGGTTCTCATGCGCTCTACAGTTAGCACATGTCCTCGAGTTGGAGCCAGATGTTATCCCCAATATATAGGGATAACTAGGCGATCATGTCTCGAGGCCCACATAGTCCTAGACATGGAGTACCGACAGCGGGAATGACTTGAGCATGGCCTTGGAGGGCCCATCTTTCTTCCTCTTCATCAGATTTGTCCTATCAGCAGTAGTAGCTTCCATCACCACCGACCTGGGCTTGCATCGGAGAGGACTCTTTCTCTATGAGGTAATTGGTCCGAGGTATCATGGTATGTGTCATTTTTGATTGTTATAACCTTCTTATATATGCATTAGGTTCCTTTCATTTCTGATGACTGCTTGGATCTTACACTAATCCACTTGAGAATTGTTGNATGAAGCACAAAGGCAGGTATCAAGGAGCGTTATTGGATTGGCTTCATTGGTTGTTTGATTACACCAACCTGCAGCCAACAGGTAAGTACAGGTAAGTCTTTTACTTTTTATTTGTATTTATGATTGCCTTGCATGCAGATATTATTTTGCGGGGTGGCAATACAACCCCACCTTTTTTCGTTGATGCTTTCTTGTCAAGTGTGAGGAGGTATACAGGTTTATACCGGATATTGCTGAGGTTCTCATGCGCTCTACAGTTATCACATGTCCCCGAGTTGGAGCCAGATGTTATCCCCAATATATAGGGATAACTAGGCGATCATGTCTCGAGGCCCACATAGTCCTAGACATGGAGTACCGAGAGCGGGAATGACTTGAGCATGGCCTTGGAGGGCCCATATTTCTTCCTCTTCGTCAGATTTGTCCTATCAGCAGTAGTAGCTTCCATCACCACCAGCCTGGGCTTGCATTGGAGAGGACTCTTTCTCTATGAGGTAATTGGTCTGAGGTATCATGGTATGTGTCATTTTTGATTGTTATAACCTTCTTATATATGCATTAGGTTCCTTTCATTTCTGATGACTGCTTGGATCTTACACTAATCCACTTGAGAATTGTTGGGGTGATTGATTGGGTGACTTAGCAAGCTTGTATTCATGGGTTTTGGTTAGCCACCAAGGGGGATTTGCAGAGCCATC
>JZKD02S1474011.1:0-10819 GCA_000966675.3 Picea glauca | reverse complement strand
TATATGAATATGAGAAGAACCCTAGATATATTATAAACTTTAAAATATTTAAAATTAATTAAACTTCATCATTAAAAAATAACATGATGTAATTCTAAGTATCCATATACATATACATATATATATGAGAAGAGACAAGTATCACGAAATATTCGAAAAGGTAATGAAAGAAATCTAATCCTATTGAGCACCTACCGTCTGTCCATAATAGTACTAATATTTTATATCAATATATAGGTGTCTTATATATTGATAAGGTTATCATGACTTGGAAAATTATTATCTTCAAATCTCTTATGTCAAAATAAAATTGTACCATATTAGTCTGACACATAATCTAATCTTCAAATCTTTTTCTATATGTTAAAATAGATTTGTACCCTATCTATGTGACAGCGTGACATTCTTGCTTTGTCATGATGTCTTGTAAACTTTTTAAGCCCGTTTTGGTAGACTCTTTCAACATGATTGGACCATATCATATGCACCTTGGAGAGAAATACAATTCTTTTCATATTTTTGTTTGGATATGGAGTATTGATGTGTAACAAAATCTCATGAATGTGACATTGTGGTATTCTTTCATTAATATTATATCTCTTAAAATTTTAAGATTTGATTTATAATTTTAAGATTTGATTTATTTTTAAAGATCTTTTTAATAGATATGTGGGACCCATATGATATGTATCTTATAGACATGTAAGGTTTGTTTTCGTATCTTTTGAGTTGGTAAAGTAAAATTATAAATATCAAGTAAGATATTCGAGTGGAAGTAATTTTAGTCGAAAGATGCGTCAATGTGGTAGTAAAATTTCTTAGATAACAATAACAAATTATAAAAGGTTCATAAGTTATGATATGCTTTGTAATGATGCTAGTATTAAAGTGATAGAGGATGCTATCATGTCAATTTGAAGAAGGATAATATAAAGTTAACTCAAATACTTATAATACTTACATTATAAAGTTAATTTTTGAATTGGTAAAGTTTTTTAATATAGATAATGTGTTATAAACTATTTTTATCTCATATTTAAAACATAAATAGATTCTGTTTCATTAAAGTCTAGGGAAGAGAGATGGGTTTGATAGATGAATAGATTAATCTTAATTGATGTTTTGTTTGTGTGAAAGATTTTCAAAGACATTGAATGTATTTAATAATTTGTTAAGGGAATTAAAATATTTCTTGTCGCTTATCATTAGGAGAATAACTTCTTAATATAATTGTAATAATAATAATATTGATAAGGGTGGAAAGTGTGGGGAAGTCTCGACAAACCCGAAGGAATCAAGTTTGTCTATTATGCCTAGGGGCTTGGAAATGTCTCAAACAATCTCGTTGAGGCTTACTCATTGTGGCAAGGTTTTTTCATTGCAAAGGAAGAAGGTATTAGAACCTTAATAGTGTTGGGAGACTCTAAGTTTGGTATCAAGACTGATAAATCAAGCTAATCCAGGGGAGAAACAAACTAAGCTCAAACATTTCAAGAATTAAATGAATCCTCTCCCAAATCAATCAGTGTTGTTTTATCACATAAAAAGAGAGTTGAATGGAGAAGCAGAGCATTGGGCCAAGGTAACATCCTCCTTAAGCTCTAGTATACTAATTAAAAATGGGGTTCATAGCCTTCGTCCCATCCCATAATGCATTTAATAACACCTTTTTCAACATGCATTCATTTACAATAAATAGCTAAAAGTGAAGTGGGAATGATGACAAGTGACCTCCATAGTCCTCACACTTGATTCAAATGGCTTCACTCAAGGCAATTCAATGCATAAGAATGAACCTTCATAAGATATATGGGATATTGTCGACAATGTTGTTTGCCTAGGGGTATTGTCTAGTTGATTTGACCTGGAATTTGTGGAATGGGATATATGGGTACACGTCTGGTCAAGAATTAGTGGAATTTGAGGAAATCTAGTGCAGGATCAGTGTGCCTTCTAATGGAACTATGTAGAGGTATCCTTGGGCGGTGGCTTCAAGACATGATGAATATTTAATGCAGGTAACTCCTTTCACTCTAGCCCAACGAGCCTTGGTCTCTAGGTTCCTCTTCTTGGTGCTTGTCTCTTTTGGTGTTTCTTATGGCCCAGTTTGGCATAGTCAAAACATAGTTATTTTATTTCTTTTAGTTTTCAAATGATTGGAACCAAAATTTTTGGTCTAGGGTTTTTCTAACCCAATATCTTCCCCTCCAGTTGCCTTCTGAAGGGAAATTTAGAAACAATAGTGGATTATCCAAATTTTAAAGAGATTAGAAGGATACTCCGCAAACATGAAGGAATCACTCAGGCCAACAATAGTGATCTAATGCACGTTTCTTCGAAAATTACTGAATTAGAGCATGCCAATGTTACACACACTGCAAACATAATGAATCTTCTCCTTCTTGAGAAATATCAAATAGATTCTTTGAAATTTGAGTGTAGCAGGATTCGTTCTCTAGTTCCCTCTCAATGTTTGGATTTTCTTTCCCTTGCCTCCAATAACCAGGGTTCTGAGAATTGATTGTAAGCAAAATTAAGGGATGATGAAATTGTTTTACATAATCATGATCCCATGGATGTTGAATAACTAATCTCCCCTCATTCAACTGAAGGGCAGGAAGCTCAAGATAGTGTCCACCCCTAAATGTCTTTGAATGTTTTTTTGAATTGTAATTTTTTTGGGTAAATTTGTCAAGCAAGTCACTAACAAAAACACTTGAAAATCCTATTTGGAAGAGACATTAGAGTATATAGCATATATATTAAAAATATGTATAGTTTTTATGCAATCTCTAAACTTATTGAATGTAATTGTTGTTAACTTCAATGCAACCATCTTTTAATGAAATATATATATATATATATATATATATATATATATATAAAAGCTAAAAAAAACTAATTCGCAAATCAAATTACAAGATCCAACCTTATGCTAACTCTCATCAACACTCTTATCGACATAGCATCACTTCTAAAGTTTATCCTTTTCCTAATATAGATGGCCTAATATATCCCCCACTAAATGCCTTACCTCCACACACACACATGATGAAAAGTATGAATTTCCATTGATTTAATCATTTTTTAAACTCTTATAAATTTATAGGTAAAACATAAAACATATACTAATTTATCCCCAATAGATGCCATACAACCCCACACACAGTTTAAACATGATGAGAAGTATGAATTTGATGAGAAGTATGAATTTCCATTGATTTGATCATTTTTTTAACTCTTATAAGCTTGCAGGTAAATCATAAAACACAATAATACCCACTTAGACACAACCTATATTTTGAAGATAAACCAACACATTTTAGGACGAAATTATTAGTTTTCCCTCACAACTCATATTTTTATTACAATTTTTTGAACCAAGTTATTAATTGTCCCTCAAATATCTACCTTCATGGTCGTAGATGTTCGCTTTGCATATAGTAATGAAACTAGTTTTAACATCGATTACGATTACAAAATGAATCAATGTTATAAGTAAATTGAAAATGTCTTCTACTTTAAAAATTAGGCTTTGCATTAATGAAACTAGTTTTAACATCGATTACAAAATGAATCAAATGAATCAATGTTATAAGTAAATTGAAAATGTCTTCTACTTAAAAAAAAATAAAAAATATTATAATATTTTAAAAAAAAATTAATACAATTTTTTTTATAAAATTAATATAAAAATAAAAATTTAATTCAATGTATTTTTTTATTTATAAATATTTCGTTAAAAACAATTTTTTTTTTACATATAAATATTTTTTTGTTAAAAGAAAATCCATGATCAAGACTAAAATATGATTAAGGATTAACGAGAAAATCCATGGCCAAGAATAAGATATGACTAAAGATATTTTGTATATAAAATTTTCCATACATATTTTGCAACTTTGTATGTTTCTATTATAATATATTGTATAAATGTTTACAAAATTTCCATTTCCATTCAAAGTTAATGTGATTTATTAAATTTTTATTATTAATAATCAATTATTATGAAAATAAAAATAAATATTAAAATTTTTATATTTTTAAATATAAATAACAAAATTGTTAATTTTTTTAGTAATTTTTTTTTTTTATAAATTTAATTAATAAAAAAAATAATGATTTAAATCAATTCAAAATTTAATGAAATCAAAAACACATTTCACTCTACATAAAATTAATGAAACCTGAAAAGACACATTTCACCCTACATAAAAGAATCTTAATAAAATTATGTTTCTTTTAAAAAAAATTATTAATTTTTTTAAATCTCATTTTATAAAAAAATTAACTTACCCCATATTATACATTCTCATTTTTTTTTAACATATAGCTTTTGACAAAAAAATAATCATGTTATATATATATATATATACTATCAAGTCATATACCAAATTGGTGTAAAAGACCTTTTCCACACAACGATTTGATTGTTAAAGTCTACGGAGGTATATATAGCCTATCTCCCTCTAGATTTGAACTTGTGATCTATTATGAGTAAACACATGTTCTTAACCATTAGACTCACTCAGGCTATAAATTATATTATATTCATAACAATCAAATGATGAGCTTTTGTGACAATAATTCACCTCTTTAGATAACATCTAATTATGTTTAAAAGGTCATAACAATCAGATCATGAACTTTAATGAAGTGATAATTCCTCGTTAGAAAATGGGATTGACATCATATATATATATATATATATATATATATATATATAAATGAATATATTTAAAAGGGTAAAGGATTATTCAGTAATTAAGGTTACTATGTTGGGAGGTGAGTTATGAGATTATTATGTAATGTAGTTGATGGATTATTGGATAAGAGAACACAAGATATGTGGGTGAGTGGATTGGGGGTTAGTAAGTCAATATAATTAATGTGGTAAAAAATGGTTAATATGAGTAATAATAGTTAATCATAGCTAATAATTCTCAAACATTGTCAATGGTGATTAATATGGTCAATGAGGGTGAAGGATTCATGAGTAAATAAGGTCACTGGGTTAGAAGGTTTGTGGGTTGTTGGATTGTTGGGTTATGCAATTAGTGAATCGGTAGATAAGAGAGCACTGAGTTAGTGGGAGAGCAAGCTAGGTGTTAGTGGTTAATGTGGTTAATATGGTGGGCTATGGTGAATATGGTCTTTATAGTCAATAGAGGTAAACCATGGCTAATGGTGATCAACCATAGTTAGCAATGGATGATATAGTTGATGATGATGAAGGGTTGGTGACTTATTGATCTAGGATATCGATGGCCTCCCACCTATTCCAACCGGCTCATTTTGGCAGTTTTCCAATTTGACAGTTTTTTGCCTAGTTTTTGGGTCCCTGACTTGTGGGGCCGTTTTGAGGCCCTAAACAAATTTTTTTAGGGCTCTCCATATTCAAAATGAATTTGGATAGATAGCAGTAAAATGTGTATTCCTCGGATAGACCTTTCCAACGGGATATCATGCACTGAAAATGGAGATCGTATGCAAAAGTTACACCCTTGAGAAGTTGATGTACTTACTTACCCAAACGGGGCCCACATGACTTGTGGCACTTCATCTCCTAGTGTTAGGTTTTTTGGATGTTTGGGGTTTTTAACATTCCTGTTTATTGTAAAAAGGCCATCAGAGCCTCATTGTAATCATCTTCTTGTGAATGAGCGTAGTCGTCACATCTCTTCTCAGAGATAATATGCCACCATTCTAGCAAGCTTGTTTCCGCTGCATTTTACAGTTTCAGTTTATTTCCTTATTGAATAGAAACTAATTTTATTGTATATTTGTTATTCTGTGTTAAGAATATTTTGATAATAATCTATATTCAATTCGTTCTGTAAATATATTATGGATCAATGGTATCAGAGTGGTCTACTCGTTTTCGTTCTTAATGCATGTCCCCAACGAGGTTAGGGTACAAAGAATTGGGTCTCGAACTTGCTTCTCTTGAGGACAAAATCTCTCGCACGCCCAAACAACCTCTCATGGAAGAAGAAAATAAAGATGATGGGACATTATATCCCTTCAAAATGTTGGTCGAGGAAGCCCTCATGAAACAGAGAAACGAAATGATGGATAGTTTTGCATAAATCCTTCGGTGACTACTAACAGGCGACACATCTTCCTCAAACAGAGGCACCACCCCTTCAAGGTACAAATCAACTTTGATATTCCTATATTTGAAGATCATATAGATGCATATGTGGTAGAAAAATGGTTGAATCTGCTAGAAGGGCATTTCTCTGTCCATAACTTCTCAAATAGAGAAAATATTACTTTTGCGCTCCTCAAAGTTGTCCCCCATGTCAAATATTGGTGGGAAAATTTATGTGAGCAAAAGGAAATAGAGGAACCCTCATTATTTACAGTTACAGTCACCTGGGAGTCATTCATGGATTTTATTAAGGAATAATACTACCCTATTATAAGTTATGATGACCTGTACACAAAATGGAACACACCGCAGTAGGAAAGAGACCAAGCGGTGCCCGAGTTCACAAATGTCTTCCATACCTTGCACACCAAGTTGGGTATCAAAGATTCTGAGAAACATCTAGTTCTCAAGTATCATGATGGTCTACATAGATACATCTAGGACAAAATGGATTTTCTAGACTTCTCATCCTTGGGTGCAGCCTATCGATATGTCGTCAAAATCAAACAGAAGCTCAAACAAAAGATGCGGCAATTTGGGCCTAGGAAGCCCTCACAGAAAAAGCTAGGAAAGGGCGACCCCAACCCGCAGAAGAAAGGATAGAAAAAATACGGACATCCTTAGGACAACCAGTCCAGGCCGCAAGAAAATAAGGAGACCAGAAAGACAAAGAAAGATACCGGGAATTGTTGTGACTTCCATAAGATCCCTCGGAATAACACTGTTGATTTTCGCTCGGAGCAATCGCTGGTGGCTGAGGTGAAAGCCTCTGAATCAGATGCGGGTTTCGAATCTGAGTCAGAACCAGAAAGGGGGAGACAGATCATAGATGCAGAACCCAATGCTATCATTGCTACCACCAAGCTCCATTCTGGTGAACCAAACGAGCCAGAGGAAGGTGAGCACATTTTCCATTCACAGATGTGGGTGAAGGGTACCCTGTTTCACTTCATCATTGATAGCGGTAGAGAGAAGAACCTCATCTCAGCAGAGGTTGTCAAGTGAATTTTCCTACCAACAATGTTGCACCTGTATCCCTACACCATCGGATGGATCCACCAAGGAAGTGACATACACGTCAACCAACAATGTCGCCTATCATACAGAATTAAGCCCTTCAAAGATGGTGTATTGTGTGATGTTTCCCCTCTCGATGTTTGTAATGATATTTTGGGCCAAACATATTTATGGAAATGTCATATTGTATATGAGTCTAGGCCTCACAGTGTTATTATTAATTTGAACAAGAAATTGTATAGGATACCCGAGGTAGTCCCACCTAGTGATATTTCCTTAATATTTTCCAAGCAATGCAGAAAGGTCATCTCTCAAACAGGGAAGTTCGTCTTCTTCGTGATTCACTCTCAGAACAAGCGAAATATCGCAGCCACATCCAGGGTCTCTACATCCTACCTCTCCACATAGGAGAAGCAAGTGGATAAGGTCGTGGAAGAATACTCATATATCTTCTCCTCATCTAACGAGGCACCTCTGCAATGTCAAGTCAAACACCCCATCGATATGACCCTCGATGCACCATTTCCCAATGGGCCAGTCTACCATTGCTCTCTGTTAGAGAATGAGGAGATCAAGCGACAGATCCAAGAAATTCCCCACAAGGCGCACATCCATCCCAGATCATCACCTTGTGGGAGCCCAATTGTGATGGTACAAAAGAAAGATGGAACCCAGTGACTCTGCATTGATTATCTGGCCCTGAATAAAATCACAATCAAAAACTCGTACCCGATTCCCCGAATCGATGACCTCCTTGATCAACTCATGGGGGGGAAATATTTTAGTAAGATTGATCTGAAGTCTGGCTACTACCAGGTCTTGATAGAACATACAGATGTATGGAAGACCACCTTCAAGTCAAAGGAAGGTCTTTTTGAATGGTTGGTCATGGCCTTTGGTTTGAAAAATGGTCTAGCCACTTTCATGAGGATGATGGATGATATCTTGCAACCATTCACCAATACTTTTTTAGTGGTGTATCTAGATGACATCCTCATTTACAACAAGTCCTGGATAGAACACTTGCAACATATTCATAAAGTTTTGCACACCCTGCAACAACACTAGCTCTACGCAAACTTGGAAAAATGATCTTTTGGCATGGACAGGGTTCATTACCTGGGATACATCATTGATCAGCATGGCTTACATGTGGATCCAACAAAAATCCAAGTCATTTGTGACTGGCCTACCCCAACCACACTCACTAAGCTTCGAAGCTTCTTGGTCCTTGCCAATTTCTACTATAGGTTCGTGTTGGGATTCTCCCATATTGCATGGGCCCTCAGCCAAGTAATCAAGGGTGGTGGTAAGGATAAATTTGTGTGGGGCCGGTCCCAAGAATAATCATTCGATGATTTGAAGCAACACTTATAATCAACCCCAATAATATCAATACTACACCTGCAACAACCCTTTGAGATTGAGACAGATGCTTCAGACTATGTTGTGGGTGTTTTTCTCACTCGACACGACCACCCCGTAGCCTATCATAGTGAGACACTATCAAATGTTGTCCATAAGTACCCTACTTACGAAAAATAAATGTACTCCATTATGAAATCATGCCGCCAGTGGAGACATTACATTCTTGGAAAGGAGAAATTCATCCACATTGATCATAAGCCACTACAGTTCATGCAGACACAAGGAAAATTGAAGAATTACCACCATCAGAAGTGGTCCATGAAATTGCAGCAATTCCAGCTCAACATCAAGTATAAAATGAGAAGCACCAATCGCGTTGATGGTTTCCTCAATAGACTACTAGTCATGGAACTCACCACGGTGCTAGACTCTTGCGACATTTATACCTCTAGATGGCCCAAACTCTATGAGATAGACCCCGACTTCACCACAACCTACCAAATGTTGGGCATGTTATCACTCTGTAAATATGTTGGGCTGGTAAACAAATGAAAAAGGTAACTTTTTCAACCAACTTTGAGGCCCTGAACTAGCCTTTTGGACCTGGAGAGGGCTCTCTCGGGTGACTTTGTCTCCATGCAGGATATGTCTTTGAAGCAATAGCTAGATTTAACACCTTTGATATAATGGGTTTTGGTTATATTGGCGCAATAAAGTACAACTTTGGGCTATGGAGTCGATTTGCGGAAACAACAAAAAAAAATGACTCGGTGACTGAACTTTGAGAGGATAAAGGCTAAGCGAGAAACAGTCTTCAATGCAAAGTAGTAATGTGTGGAAGAGAGAAATTATAGGAAGTAACTTGGAGCACCGCTTCGGGTAAATTCAGTTAACTTTTAGAATAAAAACATTTTGTCTAAATGGCGCGAACAAGGAGCATTGCGCAACAAATCCACAGGTTAGAAAATTTGTTCTGAATTAGACAACAAAAGATATGAATAAAGATAACAGGAAGCACATACGCAAGAAAGGGAAAACAATACATCCAACTACTACAATTAGAATCTTTTCATCAATGTTATAGGAATTTTTTATTAAGTTTTGGTCGAACTCAAATTACATACAATAGCTATTGTCTATACCAATTTTGCCAACCAACCCGACTTACATCGAAAAGATCAAATATATAAATGAGCGCGTCGCTTGGGATACCCTACTCTTCTAACTTCTATCTCTACAAAATAAGGAACTGATTGTTCTGCGTTACAAAACTCTTTGCATGACATTTTCCAAAAATAGACAAAAGACACATATGGCTACATCATGATTGTTGTAATCTGCCATGGGGATTCGGTTGTCGATCATGTATTTGGGTGGACAAGAGTATTTCAGAGTCCCGCTGTCTGTTGTAACAAATTTGATTTTCTATCGCGTGCTCATTTTCAAGGGGAAGTGTGCATGACAAGTGGTTGAAGATGGTCATGACCGTTATTAATATGGAAAAATGTCTCCTTCTAAATTGTCAAGATTTTTCCTTCTGTTTGCGAATACAGGAACGGACTAGGCTAATATTGTTTCTTTTGCTCGTTGGCTATCTCTTCGGTGGTCGAACGCTTTACATTCTCTAGAGTGTTTGGCATACCTTTCTTCCACCCGCCGCTAAGCTTCACATAGTTTTACAATTGTATCCTACGCGTCCATGTCACGTTCCCTTCGCAACCTTGTGTTGTTGATGCTTCTGTGGTCTTTGTCGCCAGCTTTTGTCTCACCTCTCTGTTCTCTTGATACAATTTGGCAATGGCTAGTTTTCCTTACTTCAGCTGCTGAGATGTCTCTTGACTATTGGCACCTGCGACATCCATCATCCTCGTTTTTCTCCCACTTTCTTGGCTGGTACCTTCCAAAGGATCCAGGCGGACGACGCACATAAGTAATTGTTCAGCAATTGGTCGTTCGCATGGCTCATCTGAGATTCGAGTTTCCCCAACTTCCTTGTTCTTCCTTGGTTTTCCCCTTATCTGAGGTATCCGTTTTTGGGGAGACAGGGCTTCCACTATCCTTCCTTCTTGTGTAGTTCCTTCCACTCCAAGTTATGCGTGGTGTGATCTCTCCATTCCCATGGGTAAAGGAAAAATCCCTCTTTTTTCCTTGGGGATGCCTATTGTGAGTGAGAATGAATCTCAATCACTTTTGGGTTCGGGTCTGGTTATTTTTCCACTTCACACACCCTCATTGTTTCTTTGAGAGGTCATCATGGTGCAACCAGTATTTATCCTGCAC
>JZKD02S1474000.1:0-10820 GCA_000966675.3 Picea glauca | reverse complement strand
ATCTAGTCTCAAAGGTTGTACTTTTCTAGGGTCAGATGCTAGAGGTCACTCTGGAGTTGTGGAAATAGGGTGGAAACATTCTAAAATAATGTTTAAGAATGCATAGGGTATTGAATTAGGATTGGGCATCAAAATTATTTCGAAAGACCGGGGTATGGATTTGGCGGTCTTAAATGTGTATGGTCCTTATCAGGATCGAGTTTCTCTATGGGAAACCTTAGTATAGAAATATTTTCTAAACAACGAAAGGTTGGTGATAGGGGGTGACCTAAATTTTTATTTGGGTACAGGTAAAATATAGGAGCCTAAGGCCATACCAGACCCCCTATTGGATTTATTCTCACACCTTTTGCACGAGAAAAAGATAATAGATGTCCCCTGAGATCAAATATGCTCAACTTTGAGAAATAACAGGGTAGGTGAAGATCAAGTTGAGAAAATATTAGACCAGTTTTTGGTTACGAAGAAGATGATGGAGGAATGTAACAAGTTAAGTCAATGGGAGGGGACCAAAGGAGAATCTGACCACTCACATATTCTCCTAGAAATTGTAGTAGGATTTAAGAAACCATCCAACCCATTCAAATTCAATGCATAATAGTTGAAGGAGGAGAAGGAATCACATGACCTGATTGAAGTAGAAGTTTCTCTTGAGACTATCTACGACTTTGAAGGCAGGGGTTATGGTATAAATGAAGAGAAGGAATCTCTTCAGGTGATGGATAAGCGTAGGATAAATGTGACATACCCAGCAATTAGGATGCACCATGCTACTCAAGGACACTCTAAAATAAACATTTGAAACCACATTGTAACAAACCCATCACCCACAAGCCGGATCCCGAAAATAACAAGACTCATATCAAGTCTTAAAATCGATCTTTGGTAATAAAATAAATTCAAGAACGCATTGAGGAAATAAGATAAAAAAACATGCATTTAACAAGAATCAATATAAATTCTTAAAGAAGAATTATTGTGCCATGAACAACCATATCTAACAAGAATGCATAATATAAACATGGATCTCAGAGATAATAATTAATACACAACATAAATAAATATACAAGTAATGGAAACCATGAAAGAGAGAACTTATCTTTAATAAAATGAATCACAATTGGCTATAGACCAACGATGTTCTACCCAACCATAGACATTGTTGTTCCAAGTCTCAACAACAATGTTACCCCCGAGCCATGGATATTAATCCACAAGGATGATGTCAGGGTGTCACTAAGCTTCCCAAACCAATCAACACTTAAGCTCTCATATATTTCTCCACACACATCAATCCAAAGTACACTAGCTCTCTTCTCTCCAGCCTGCACAACCCAAGAGAATGGACCCCCTTCTTTGTCATGCAGTCCCTTCGGTTTTTCACCTCCTTCCAGAGCTTCAGTGCATCTGGTCAAGAATATCCATGCTAGGAACTCTCAGGACTAGCAAATGTGTACAAAAATTAACACATGCCAATGTAACTCAGACATGTAGGCATGGATTTCAAGGCTAGAATACACCATTAATTACTACACCCAACAAACAATGGCTTCTTCCTAAAAAATTCACCTCCAAGTCCCAACCAAGAACAAGAACGAAGGGCAGCAATGCGTGAAGAGTGAATAAAGAAGAAAAACGGAGAAGAACCATGGAGAAGAATCCCCAAACAACCCACAAGAGGTTTTTATATATTTACTTTCAAATCAAGAACCATATGGAACTCCCCAAGAATCTCATGTAATTGATTCTCTCAATTAAAACAATCATGGGTAAATAAAATATAATAAAAATACTTATCACCTTAATCCCTCTCTCGCGTGGAATCATAGCCCCCCGTAACTCTTGTCCTTGTCCTTCTAGCAACCAGCAATGTATTTTATTATTGATAATAATCAAATCATTACATTTCATAGGAACTTCGGCCTCTTTAATTGTTTAGGCACTCTGCCCTTTCATCAAATAAACAAAATACATTATTTAATATGGGGACTCAAAACTTGTGTATTACAAGAAAATTGTTGGAGGATAGAGAAGTAGCCTCGCGGCTCAAAAGTAGAGTGATTTGGATTCAAAAGGGGGATGAAAACACAAAGTTATTCCAGGCATATGCAAAATGTAGGAATATGGCCAACACCATTTGGAGTCTAAAGGATCCAGAGGGCCATTCTATATCCTCGTTTGATGGTATGGATAGGCTGGGGAAGGAATATTTCCAAACCCTGTTTCATTCGAATCTAAGAGTTTCCATAGCAGGTATAGTTAAAGTTCCCCCTTTATTTCCTAGGTTTGTTGATGTATAAGAAAATAGATATTTGATGGAGGAAATTATTGAAGATGAGCTTAAGGAGGTGCTTCACAGTTTTCATAAGGACAAAATCCCTGGGCCAAATGGTTGGCTCGTAGAATTATTTATAGGTCTCTATGATTTAATAGGGGAAGACATATTGAGAATGGTTGAAGAAACCCAAACATAAGGCCATTTACATGCTCCACCAAACACCACCTTTATCTCCCTCATCCCTAAAAAATATGATCTAGCCTCTCTCAAAGACTTCCAAAAAATTTCACTGTGTAATTGCATCTACAAGGTGGTGTCAAAAAGTATAGCAAGATGGATAAAGCCTATTCTCTCAAAAAAAGATCTCAAAAGAGAAATTTGGGTTTCTAGAAGGGAGGAAAATCCATGAAGCCATAGGGGTGGCTCAGGAGGTCACACATAGTGTTAAACTTAGAAAATCCAAAGGAGAAATCCTAAATATTGATCTCTCAAAGTCTTATGACAGAGTTAGTTGGTTGTACATTATAATGATCCTAACTCATTTGGGGTTTGAATTCCCTTTCATAAATTGGGTGATGTGTTGTCTAATAATAGTTTATTTTGTAATTTTGATAAATGGATCAACTTCACCTTTCTTCCATGCAAAAAGAGGTCTAAGGTAGGGGTTACTGATGTCTTCACTCCTATTATTGTTGGTTGAAGAAGGTATAAGAAGGGACATAGAAGAGGCAAAATCACATGGAGAATTCCACGGTATTTCTAATATAACGCCCAATCTTAGAGTCACACACCTCCTCTTTTTCGATGATGTGTTGATTTTCTATAATGGGAAGAGAAGGGATGAAAAAAAGTTAAATACCATCCTAGAGTTATTTTAAAGAGCCATGAGAATGAAAATAAAAGGGATAAAATCCACTCTCACTGTTCATAACATGGAGGAGGAAGAGAATCAAGAATACATAGAGTGGTTTCATTTTAAACAAAATGAATTGGATGAAGGCTTAAAATATTTAGGATTTCAGCTAATGCTGAATAAATATAGGAAAGAAAATTGGAGTTGGTTATTAGAAAAGATGGAAATAAGTCTACAAGGATAGATCTTTCGATGAATTTCTAGGGCAGGAATACTGGTGTTGGTAAATTAGTTTTAGAAGTTATCCATGTTTATTGGATGTCTCTGGCCTGGATACCAAAAGGGATTCTAGAAAATGTCAGAAAGATCTATTTCAAATTTTTGTGGGAAGGCTCAAAGGATCACTATGTCTTTCCATGGGTAAAATGGGAAGTGATGGAAGCTCCAAAAATTCATAGAGGATGGGTTTTAAATAACATTTTCCTCTTCTCCAATACATTAACTAACAAGTTGAGCTAGTGTTTGATAAATACAAAAAAATTGTGGACTAAGGTAGTTTAAAAGAAGTAAATTCATCCAGATATTGTCAAATAAGGGATTGGGAACCTAGTCAAGGGAAGATTAAATTGATAAATCATTTGGAAATCCCTATTAAATTAATTCTCAAACATTGGAGAGGGCCTATCATGTAGGGTAGGGAAATGAAACAAAGTTCAAGTAGGTGTAGACCCATGTCCTGGAAGTGGAAATTCCCATATCCTTCTAGTTGATTTGGTCAGGAAACTCAACACAAATGGTTATTTCTATCTTATCCAAGTTGTTGATCAATTTATCTCTTCTATCTAGTCATGAGAATGGAAAGAGGCTAATCAGGTTGGTATTGGGGAAAATTTCTATGAAGTTTGGGCCACCCTTACAAGGGCCTTAAAGAGATATCATATAAGAATAACATAAAGGGAAGATGAGATGGTATGGAAAAATTTCCCTTTTGGGATCTACACTCCAAAATTAGGGTATTCACAACTTAATATAGATCTCCTCCAAAGATATCTTTTTTGGTGGTGGAAAGGCTTATGGAAAAAAAAATTCCCCTGAAGGCTCGCATATTTATATGATGTGTGATAAAGAAAAAAAAAATCCACTTGGGACATAATGAAGTGTCGAAAGATAGAAGGATCGGGATGGTGTTCCCTTTACAAATATCATGAGGAGTCTCATGGACACATTTTTATTGACTGTCCCTTGACCAAGTAGGTATGGTCAAAATTTTCTCGCACCCTTGATCGACAATGCACTTGGAAGGGTCGGTCAATTGAAGAGGCCTGGAGCGCTTGGACTACATAGTCCATAAATAAGAGCAAAAAATATCTACCATTGATTTTAGCCAGGGGAGTGTGGCTATCTAGAAACACAGGTTTTTAATGAGGAAACTATTGTCAAAGCTCATATCAGTTCAAGGATTGAGTATTTTATCTCATTTTCCACAAGATAAAGAAGCTAGTAACATCATATTTTTCCAAGAGGAAAAAATTGACTTCACCAATCCTTGATCTTTATTTGACGGTGCATATCAAAACAATAATTTAATTAACAGAGGGGGTGCAATTTTACACTTAAACCCAAATATTTTCTTCACTCTCAAAATGGGGTTGGTCCTAGGGACAAACAACTATGATGAACTCATGGATCTCAAATTATTATTAGTGTTTGAAAGGGAAAAATAAGTAGTTGACCTTCATATTTTTGGTGAATCCATGCTTGTCATAAAATAGATCAGAAAGACTCAACAATGCCATAACATTCTTTTGTCTCCTTTTCTAGATGATATCTTCATAATTATAGCTACTTTTGATTCTTTTTCTATCTGGCATGTATACAGGGAGTGCAACAAGGAAGTGGATGGTCTCTCTAAAGAAGGCATGCGGTTGGATTTTGGGTTGTGGTTGATTGCAGAAGTCAAGGATGGTTTTGTTCTTGAGGTGCCTCATATTCCTTTCATTGATGAGGCTAGACATGCAGTCCAGCATTAACTTTACAATTTCCTACTCTTTTGCTATGTTCGGTCTCAATTTGGGTTGATATAGTCTCGAAATGATTTTGTTTTGATCTGAGTTTTTCCTTTGTTATCAAACTATGTTCTTCTCTAGGGTGTATCTTATATAGATGGAAGTTTTTTAAATTATGTTTGTAGTAGATCAAGGAGTCCTCACCCGAGGGCTTTTCACTCTAGTTATCTCTCAGTTATATATGTATAGTTTGGACTTTCTTGATACTTTTTTTTGCTGACATAGAACTTGTAATGAAGCCATAGTAGGTTGATGTAAGTAATATTGTTCAGGGGAGGCCCATGTCAGGCCTTCTGCTGGCTTTTTGACTAAATACATGGTGACACATATTCTACAAAATGTAATCTTTTTTTCTTATGTTGGAATAAAGTTCACACTTTTTTCTTCTGTATATATATATATATATATATATATATATATATATATATATTATAAGTTATTTTTTCAATTTATGAATTTCATTATATGTTATATTTATTAATTAAAAAAATCATAAAAAATTTTTATCTCTTAATTATCAATATCCATGAACACATAAAAATGGCATAGAAAGTTGTTAAAAGGTCCACCTAATATGGGATGTTACTGAAATGTATGAATATCCATGAACACATAAAAAATGGTATAAAATGTTGTCAAAAAGTCCACCTAATTGTGGGAGATTATTGAAATGGGATGCGACATGGGAGGTTGTTATTAACTATAAAACATTTAGCTAATTTTAATGGTATAGGTAGTCTTTTTTTCCAAGGAAAAAAAAGTATAGATGGTTTTTATTAACTATAAAATATATATTTATGAAGAGTATAGGAAGCTTAATGATAGGTAGACCTGGGTAGAAGGTAGGGTTTGGAAGGTTTTCAAGAATAATAATGGGACAAAATTATGAGTTGACTCAGGCGACAACAGAGGATCATGGATCGATGAAGGAGATGTGGTTACTAGAACTAGTAAAGGGGAAATCGTTTAAATATGCAGTCACAAGGGTTTCAAATATAACCCCAATGGAGAAAGAAATCTAGCAGGGGTAGGGAAAGATCCTAGAGAAAATGGAATCCCTACAAATTTGGATGTGGGATCATGGAGAGAAAATCATAGGATGAATAATGATTGTCTGGTGAAGAACAAGGAAAACCATCGATATGAGATCACATCATAAACTACATATAGTACATGAAGGATCATGCAATAATTAGGAAATTCATGGGCATTTTTCCCTTTGAAAAATATCTAATAGGATGGGTAAATGCGTGTTGGAAGCCAAAGGTCCAAATTGATCTAAAATTGGGATCAAAGGGATTTTTATGCTAATTTTTACATGAATGGAGGGCCATTAAAGGATATTCAAATATTGGCCTTATTTTTTCATCTTGAATGGCTTACATTTAAGGTACTGGATAGAGAGGTTCTCTCCAAAGAAAGATAACTTCATTGAGGCACCAATATGGATACAGTTTTACTCATTACCTTAAGATTTATGGGAGAATGAAACACTAGAAGGGATGGGAAACACTTTGGGAACATTCATGAAAGTTTAAAAGGTAACTAAAATAGGTATATATACTTTTTATGCAAGAATATGTGTTTACATGAATGTAGCACGTGTGTTCCCAGATTCAATAACCATATCTTATCAAGATAATGAATGTAATCAAAATCTAGATTATGAATGCATACCCTACAAATGTAAGAATTTCCATGAACATGGTCATTTGTTTCTATATTTCCCTCAAAATGATAATAATATTGTTGATAAACCCAAAGAACAACAAGATAAGGATGGCTTCATGAAATTTTTGAGTAACGGGAAATCAGGGCGACAGATGAATAAAGTTATAGAACAAGAAGGGAAGAACAATGTTAATATATTTCAATCCCTATTAGAGAAGGGAGGGGAAGTCTCTACCATGGAGGTAATTTCATATCCAAAGGGGAAAGAGGACATAAAGGAAAACCCATGTCTAGAGATCTAAAAAAAATGGATCTAGAGGTCAACATTAATGAAACAGGAAAGGAAGAGGTAGAGATGCATGAGATGAACATAATAGAAGAACCTAGTCAAGATTAAAATGAGGAGAATGTGACCAAGGATATGGAACAAGAATATTTGGACATAGGCATCAATTCTTTGATAGACATGCATGGTGAACAAAAATTGAGAAATATGGTAGAAATATAGTTACATCAACTTCAAAAGGATATGAGAAAAGGAAAAGGAAAGGGGGACAAACCAAACTAGAATCCCTTTTCTTCAATATTACTTGGGTTTATAACAAACCCATTAAAACTATGAAAGAAAGAAACATCGGAGGAAAATAACAGAGGTAGGAAATTTAACAAATAGAAATTAGAAGAAACAAGGATGCTTTTGGTGGAATCTAGGCAAACCATAGGCCTCCCAAAGAAGTATTTCCACACACAAACCAAATTTTAATATGAGAGTAATATCATGGAATTTAAGAGGCCTTAATGCCCATTCTAATCATAATCTTCTTAGGAAAAGGATAAATCAAGAAAAAACCCAAGATCATGATGATTCAAGAAACTAAGTGCGATGAAGAATGCATGACTTGTATTGCCCAAAAATTATGGGAAAAATTTGGACTAGAAATGTTAGAAGCGAATAGAGCTTCTGACAAACTAGTGGTTCTTTGGAATCCATATCTACTTAACATAGATATCCAAACAACGACACTTAGGATCATTTCACGTAGATATAGAACATTGTGATCCTTGGAATAGGGTTATATTAAAAATTTATATGGCCCTCCCACCCCAGCTATGAAAAGTGATTTCCTTGATATTATCCTCTTGTTGGGATCCTCCATTCAAAATAATCCTTGGATTATCAGTAGGATTTCAATATGATCACCTCCCTATAGGAAAAAAAAGAGGGGTTTAAAGGATAGAGGAAGAAAACATAGATTTTAAACAATCCATAGAGATGCTTCAACTTATTGACCTACCAATAGCTAATGGAAACCACACCTGGAATAACAAAAAAAGAGGGGTTCACTAGATTGTTGTTTGATTGGACAAATTCATCGTATCTAAAGTGATGTTTCACACTCAATAAACAATATCATCATAAATCATACCCTTTCCTAGATTATACCATTGGTCGATCTTTCTCTCTTGGGAAAGTAGTCTCAAGCCGAGACCAACACCTTTCAAATTTGAAAATTTTGGATGGAACACCCTGATTTTATGAAGAATATTGACAATTGGTGGAAAGAGAGATCGGATTTGTATGGAACCAAGATGTACCAAGTCCAACAAAAGATAAAACATGTTAAGTTCAGAGTTAAAAAATGGAAGAAAGAGGTATTTGGTAATATATTTGAGGCCAATATCCAATTGGATATGGAAATGGAATCTATCCAGTGATTTCTGATCCAAAATGGCCAATCCAAAAAACTAAACAACAAGGAGGAGAAACTCAAAATGGAGATCAACCAGTGAGAGAAACAAGAATAAATATTGTGGAAACAAAAATCATGCATTTGATGGCTAAGTGAAGGAGATAAGAAATCATGTTTCTTCTATAATTCTCTCCTCAACCAAAGAAGAAAAAATAAAACATAAACCTTGAAAATAGCTAGGGGTGGGGATATGAAAATCACGAGGATATTGAAAATGAGCTCAGATATCACTGTATCCAACTCCTCAAAGAACTTATAGAAGATCAAGAAGCATCCATACAAATGAATATCAATTCCATGAAAGTTCCAAGCATATTGAGATCAAATACCACTTCATCTAAGATAGGATCCACAAGGAAGCAGGGAAGCTTCAATATATTTCCAAATATGAGAAGGTTGCAAATATTCTAACCAAACCCTTGGTTAAAGGGAAGTTTGAGTACTTCATAGACAAACTTGGAGTGATGCAAAATACCTTCCTCACTAAGAGGGAGTGGTGCAAAATACCTTCCTCACTAAGAGGGAGTGGTGCAAAATACCTTCCTCACTAAGAGGGAGTGTTGATGCATGGTAGCATCGAACAAGTAGTTCCGCACGAGTGTATGTGTCTAGACGTGTGGAAATCATCCTAATCATTCTATCCTTGACTTTAATTTAATTAAAGGAATTATTAAAGTAAAGTGGTTTTATTTTTAAGTTGAGTTTTATTTAAGGAAAATCTCTGATTAACATTAGTGAATTAAATAATAGTCGTTGATATCAAGTGAGGTGAGAATTAATCTCAACCATAAAGAAATTTGGATATTAGGGTTAGGTCATAACTCAATCTTATAAAATAAAGGCTGAGGTGAAGGAGGAAGACACTTGACAGATTGATCAAGAGAGATTGATTTGACAGAGAGAGAGTTGGATCATGAAGGACTATGATTCAAGAATATGTTGGATAGGTGGAGAAGGAATTCCATCCAAATATCAAAGCCAAAGGAAGAGAGAGAACAATCGTACAACAGAAGAATTAGTCACCATGGAACAATACAGGTATTCTGTTACAAGTCACATGAAAAAACGTATATTTTAGTGTAACAATCGTGCAGATAGCATAAAATAGCACAGGTATCAATGTAACAATTATGTTGTTTCCATATAGGATCGTACAACAAGTTTGGAAGAAAATCAACCATTCAGGTTTTGATGTACTTTGTCTCTTTTCTAATTGAGCCATTTTTCTAGTAAGGGAGCCCTTGCAAGATTTGAATTTATTTGAATTCTAAGCTTATTTGATGGGAAGAATATCTTTGTGTATTATGCATGAGATTTTTGGTTTCCAGTATTGCTTTTTCGGTCTTTATTTGAGTTGAATATTTCAGTAGTGTATTTTTGTTTTGTGAGCTGCTAATATAATTAATTTGTAGTAAGGAATCACTAGATAACAAAGTACCTAGGTGTTGGAGTAAGGATTTCAACAAGAATAACTATGGGTAAATGTTTTGAAATCCAAGTGTGCAATAAACACTTCTATGGAATATCTAGTTTGTGTGGAAGGAGACCATCCTGGTTCTTTGATATGGAACAATGCTTAGACTAACAGAGGTCTGGTCAAGGAGCATTATTTATAGGAAATTCACAATGGCCATTCTTCCCTCTTTTGGGAGGACACATGGGAGAAATAACCCATCCTTGGTAGATAGGATCTCTTACAAAAAATAAAGGCTTCAATGATTATAAACTGGTGGCTAAAGTTTACCATTATTTGAAAGAGCACATTGATACACAACCTAGAGCAGTACACGTCTAGAAATAGTGTAATACATGGCCAACAAACTAGGATGCAAGGGATTATAATGAAATGGAGGACTAATTACATTGTATAAAAATCAAATACATGATTGGTCGATATATCTTGAGGTGGGGATAGGAGGGAGATGGAAATTTCAAATTCCAACAATCCTACCACATAAAATATAGGTTAAACATCACCGACAAGAGATAAATATGGGGCAAGGTATGGAATTTAGACCTCCGACCTAAAGTATCATACTTTCTATGTTTCTTGGAAAGAAGGAAGACATTAACTTGGGATCACACTATTAGAAGAGGATTTGAAGGCCCTTCAATCTTCCTGATGTGTATACTGGAAGGAGAAACCTCAGAAAATTTGGTCAATGAATGTAGATAAGCCTCCATTATCTGGGACAAAGGTG
>JZKD02S1473989.1:0-10820 GCA_000966675.3 Picea glauca | reverse complement strand
CTAGTGGGTGTATGAGATCCCTTGCTATATTGTTCAAGAGTCAGACTTACCTATAACCCTAATTGTAATGTAAAGGGTACAGGTCGGCCCCACCTTAATGTAAAAGATAATTAATATGGAAATTATTAATTATATTGTGAGTTAGTGAGGTTGGACCTGTTGTACCAATAGACACTTTTGTTGATAGGTTCAATCTAATATAAGTAAAGGTAAATTCCCCATTGAATATCTCAAGTGTGAGTTTGGAAATTTCAGCAAGTACATCTTCTTAGGAAAAGTTCACACCTCTCTTGGGCACTAGTATTCTAGGGTTTGTGAGAACCCTTTTGTGTGCTAGGTTTTCTTAGTGGTGGAGGTATTTCTATTGAAGAATATATAAAAGGATTGGTTGGGTTTTCTTCCCTTGTTGAGAAGGGTTTCCCAATATACTTTTTGTGTACTTGTGCATGGTGTTTCTTCTTATGATCTTGGTTGCTGCAAAAAAATTGTTTATGGCTTGAGTAAAATTCTAAAATGAAATGAAATTCATGCTTAAACCTTTCCTATTGAAAAATAAACATGGTATCAGAGCATAGGTCTTGAAGAACCCATTGCACAAGAAAATTTCATTCATCCTCTCTCTTCTACAAAACCGTACGACCCTCCTAGGATTTTCAGAAATTCCAGATGGCCTACCTCTCTAAGGATTTTCAAAACTTTTCACTTGGATGTTGGGGATAAAAAGTGCATAGGAGTGTACGTCCTCCTTCAACGCACCTCCAACAAGCTTCATATTGAATTTCTGAGCATTTTGACTTTTTGGCCCTAGGGTTTCACTAATTTCTATAGAAATTTCATAATTAAGGGTTTTTGAAACTCATTGAAGGATATCTTTAGCTCGCCAGTGTTCTCCTATATTTCAAAGGCTTATTGTTGGCAGTCATAATTCCAAAAAAAACTAAAAGTGCTAGCCTAGCCCAACCATTAGGGTTTCTATCCCAATTGACAAGGGTTTGTGAAGAATCTAAAATTATAATGAACAAAACTATGATGGAAGATAAGCCTAATGGATCAAGAAACTTCAAGTTCCTGGAAGACAAGACTTCAGAGGAAGGCTTATTGTGGGTGATACAAAAATGTGACACTATGACTACCTTCGTCATGAAGATATCATAGGACAAAGATCATCCAACTTCCATTGGAGAAATCATATTAGCACTCTCAGGTATGCACTTGTATATATATTATTTATATTATTTGCAGGAGGAAGGAACCTTTGTTGAAGTCATGGATCTAGAGGGATCTCAGTGCATTCATAGGACAACACATTGGAATTGAAGAAACTAGGTTTGATTGTTTTAAGTGTCATTCCTCTAACCTATATTTCTAAAATTTTGCTACATTACTAGTAGGTGTTGTAACTGTGACAAAAATCCTTAATTTTTTTTTTGACTCTAGAGATGTACTCATTATTCTCCTTTAGGAGATATTCTTGTTTTGTTTCCTTTTGTTTTCTTGTTCCAGGCAGGTTAACAAAAAAGGAAGATGTTTATCCTTCAGAGGGAGTCACTTGACTCAGAAGGAGTCAAAACTATCTGAGAAAGAGGAACAACATAATCATCATTGAGGCAACCAAAAAAATGATGCATGATCAGATAAATCTATGGGCAGAAGCATGCATGAAAAAAGTATATGTTCAGAACATGAATCCTCGCCATATTTTAAAAAACATAACTCCTGAAGAAGACTTCATCGAAGTGAATCCTGATATTGAACACTTCAGGATATTTGGGTGCCCAATATATTTTCATGTATTCAAAGAGAAGAGATCCAAGATAGAACCTTTAGGGAGAAAGGGTACATTTGTGTGGTACAGTGAATCCTCAAAATCATATCAGATCTACATCCCTGGTAAGAGAAAGATTGAGGTAAACAGAGATATTATCTTTGAAGAAGAGATAACCTTTAAAAGATCCATAGAATCTAAGATGGAGATTGACAATAATAAAATACCTTATCTCCTTTCAGTAGTTCAGAGGGAGACATACATTATTCCAGATGATCCAGTTGCTCTAGTTGATATTCCTAGATATATTGTAGTAGGGCATAAAAGGCCTGCCTAAGCTTGAAAAAACTCTGCAGAAGGAAGATGAACATACAAGCCCCTCAAGGCACATCCTAAGAAAGAAAAAGAGTTTTTTTTGAGCTACCCTTCAGTCATGATTCACTTCATTTATTCTAAGTCTTCTTTTCATAGAGAATCAATAGGTGAACATGTATGACAAGATGCCATGACAGAAGAATACCAATATATCTTAAAATGATGTATGAGATATTTTTCATAGACCATGAAGGGAAGTCTATGGTGACTTCCAAGTAGATCTATAAGATCAAGTATGCAGCCGATGGAAGTATCGATAAATATAAAGCGAGAACTGTAGCCATAGGATTCTCACAAACAAAGGGAGTTGTCTATGATGAGACACTTGATCCAATAAGTGCGATATAATTCCATCTGTACTACCATCCATGAGTTGGAAACTATATCAAATGGATGAATTATTGATGAGTTTGGGATTCAAAAAGAGTGTTGTTGATCCAAACCTATATTATTACAGTGTTTGTGACGAGACCTTGATTTTGATGACTTATTCAGAAAGTCTTGTTTTTGGATACAGGTAATATTTGACTTATGATTTCAAGATGAAGGATATGAGTATGATGCACTACTTCTTGGGACAAGAAGTATGACAAAGGACCAATGATATTTTTCTGAGTCAAGGAAAATATACAAGTGAGAATATTAAAGAAAAGTTCAGTATGATAGAATACAAATCCACGGTGATGGATTTGAAAAAAAAAATAAAAAAAAAAACAAATGATGATGATTCATACGAGATTGATTCACATGTGTACCGATAGCTGATTGGATCATTGATGTATATGGTTAACACTAGACCTGATACATGCTATGAAACAAATGTTCTTAGTCAATCCATGAGTTAGTTGAGACAGACTCGCTGGATAGCAGTAAAGCATGTATTGAGATATATACGAGGCACAGTTGGATATGGACTGAGATATGCCTCTAGTGTGAACTTGAGTTTGCAAAGATATTTCGATACATATTGAGCAAAGAGTACAGCGTACCAGAAGAGAATATTCAGTTATTGTTTGACCTTAGAGTTTTCCATGTTTCCCTGGTGCAACAGGAAACAAAGTTCTATGGCCTTGAAGCACCACAAAAGCATAATATATATCATTGAGTGTGAGAAGCAGTGTGGATTCACAAACTTTTGACAGATTTACTTGGTCATGAGATGGATTCTATGATTATAACCAGAGTTGTGTGAAGCTCTTTGAGAACCTTGTGTTTCATGATATATTGAAACATGTTGAGATAAAATATCATTTTCAGAGACATGATGCAGATGAAAGAAGTACACGTGCAATACCTTCCTACACATGAGAATATTGCAGACATCTTCACCAAACTGTCTTGGTGAAGAATACCTCTCTAGTTGAGAGGGAGTGTTGATGACTACATCCAAGACAAAGTTCGAGTACATACATGTGAGACTTGGCCTGATGGAGAATGCCTCCCTAGCTGAGAGGGAGTGTTGATGATTACAGTGACATGAGACATCCTCCAGGACACAGACTCGAGAGAGATCCCATGAGTTGGGTGTGTGGTTCCTATCTGAGACATAACTAGAACATTGTTCTAGCCTCCTCCTTACAGAGGGTTGAGAAGAAATCCAGATGATTCTCCTGTGTAATGTAGTGAGAAAGAAGATCTCCTGATTTATATGTGCATGTGGCCGAGCACAGGTGAAGGGTCATGTCCATAAGAGTTAATTATGTTTATGAAGGGTCATATCATTTACACAATGTGTGTCCTTTAGAATGGTCATATCTTGTGTTCTATACATATGGAAATTTTCTTGACTGCATATCATCATTGTATCATTCGACGTTTATTTATTACATTCTTGTTTTCCAACATATGGATTTACAACTTTTTCTATGATGGCTATGGTACTCAACTATTTGGTTCAACTATTTGGTTCATTACAAGTGGATCTAGAGCAAGTTCGAACCTCACTAGCCTGTGGCCAAACAAGTTTCTGGTGACAATGAAACTTCACACCACTGGACAAATTCTTTAGCCATTTGACTCTTGGCCTTGTGGCCCATCGTTTAACAAATCTCAGACAACAAATACAATTTTATCTTAAAATAAAACAAATCACATTAGTAAAATAATTCATGTTTGAATAAGACCGGATCAAGACAGATTATCACAGAAAAATATAGGGATGGTGTTGGGACAGAGCATCTAAGAAAATATATAAATAAACAAATCATCCTCTACTCTGCAAAAATCATCCCTGGTGCAAAGAACACAGTTAGTTGTACTTGTAAACCCACAAAAATTATGGAAATATTACACAACTTCCTTATGCAACAACTCTAGTTGAAAGCACCCAAAACAAGAAAAAACATGTTTCCATTAACCTGTGCATTCACTCCAAAATAAAAATATCATGGAGACCAAGACACTCTTTTTTGAATGACGTGTTGAGAGTCATGTTAATGGTTTAAACATGATCCATGGTAATAGAGTGGGATGATGGTGTTCAAAAACAACTTTAAACAATGAAACACATATTCGTTAAAAGATCCCAAAGAGCACAATGCATGATGTGTGCAATGTGTGTTGAATGAGGCTAGAGCCTCACCAATGTATAGATTTAGGTTTTAACCCTAAGGCCCCAAAGGTTGGGACTGCAATAACCACTAAAGTGGTTACCATAAATGATGGGGTGATCAAGCAGTCCCAAATTTTCAATAAACCCCTCCAGTTGGATTTACATTAAATATTCTTGCATCCTTCCTTAAACACAAATCGGTGGATATTTAAAGGTATCATTATCTCAGCACCACCCCCTAATGATAGCTTCTTGTAGCCAAAATCACCACTGCAACTTGTCTTGTAAACATTCTAGAGATGTCACATCTCCCATCATTCCCCCTTTAAACACAACTGGGCTATGGACCCTGCCAACCAAAATACCTAACCATGATGAGGTACAACATATTTGTTACCTCCATAACCTCTCCACCCAACCCTCTTCGGAATGTATTGAAGAAAAAAATTGCAACAAGGCTTACCACCGAGAGTTTTTTCTAACTTGAACCTCCTAAACATCTCCACACACAAAAGTGGAGTAACAAAAAGAAACCATGCACAAATGGTCAAAACAAGTTTCCCAAAAAGTAATTTCAAGAATAGTATCCAAAATCATAGTGCTATCAATCAACAAATATCAACTATGGAATCTTCAAACATAAATCCTCTCAAATCATGCAATAAGAGCATCAACCATAGCTAGTTACAGAGCTGTCAAAAATAGTACAAAACCAAAAACAAAAGAAACACAACTCTCTTTTTACTCAAAAAGGCCTATCAGTTTCTCACTGTCTATTGGAAAGAAGCACCTTGGTCCATCATTGATTTAAGCAGTCCCTAGACCTTCACCTACTTCTTCTTCGACTTCCCCTCGTAGTCTCATCATCAATCAACTTTGTCAATTTCCATTGACTAGTTGAAACCATCCATCAATGGGTTCTTGACAATGTCAAGTCAAGTTTAGCATCCCAACAAGCTCAATGATATTCCCCCTAAAACACAACTTGAGCAATCACAAAAATCAATAAGTCTCGCATATAAGGCCTCCAATCAAACTTGTCTCACATGTATAACATGCCAACATGCTAATAAGACTATCCAATGAAACAATCCAACAAATAATACAACATCAATTAATCAATCAACAAGAATAAAGAGGAGAATTGTTCAAGTGTACAATCGATCAATCACATCTATATGAAGTCCTCGATCACCTATTCAAACGCTTCCACGAAAAATCATTAGTGAAACCACAATCAATCCTAGTAGTCTTCACTTGTCCAAAATTGTGCCTCTTACACCTCTTTTGTAAACATCTATGAACATCACTTCCACCATACCAAGAATTTTGACTCTTGGATAACTCCTCCCATCTCTATGATGAGGATGTTGATATGGAAAATAGTCTTGTTCCTATGGAACATAATGTGTAGGATGTGATTCCTTCTCAACTAAAAGTGCAAGGTGTTCCTACAAATCAAAAACACTATAATCTATCTCCAACTTAGGCACACTATTATCAACCAAATCATTAACTGTTGTAGGTTGTGCTCTCTACAAATCAGTAGAATGACCTTTAGTAGCAAAAAAAAAACCTTCCTGTAAATTAGTCGCAAAATGAACTCCATATGGAAATGGAGTCTCTCCATATCCAAGTTCTTGTCTAAAGGGTCTCATCTTGGGTTCAATAGGAACAACAATACCATGTTTACTCTTTCCAATCCCTCCATTTATATGTCCCATCTAGCACAACAATCGAGACCCAATGCTTCTACAATGTGTTTCTCAAATTTAGGATAAACTAGTTCATTATTAGCCAACAATGCATCAATAACATCAAGATTATCCTTATTATCAATAAAAAGGTTACTATTATCAGAAGTATCATTAGAAGTATGATAAGAACTATTACCCCCAACTCCTAGGGATAACTAAGGAGATGATTTCTCGAGGCCCTCAGGTTGCAGACATGGAATACCGAGATACATTTTGACCAACAATGTCCACTTGCATAGACAAAGACCCACCTCACTACCAAAACTCCAGGTTCATCATGACAGTATCCACCACATCAACTGGCTTCTAGAAGACATTGGGTCTTGATCCATGAGGTACAATTCAAGTATTATGGTGAGTATCATTTCAATACTTGAGGCATTTGAGTTTCTTGCATCTATTACTTATTTTGATTATGTAATGTTTGCTTGGACATTATGCTCTTTGCCCCATTTCACCTTGTTGGTTGACATTTCACCCTAGCAAGTGGGTCACCCTTAGTGATAGGTTTTCTACTGGGAGGTCCTCTTGACAAGTCATCGTGCCATTATGATGCATCCCCCCTCCCCTTCTGAGGTTCTGTGACCTCTCAGTCTCTAGATCTTTTCTTGTCCTGAGTCAGATTGACTCCTCGGGCTCCTGATCGAACCCATATCAACTATGAACATGTCCCTTTTTCTCTTGTGTGTAGGTCCCGACAGACCCGTGGGCTAATTTCCACACACTCCCAAAACAATAATTCCAGGCATAATCCCCTTTGGCGTTAGCCTCTCCTTCATATGACCTTGGGTCGTATCCTTGTGATAATGTGCGATTGTGGGCATGGGAAAGAGTGGTTTCAAACCAACCCTCTTTTCACCCTGCAATCCTCCTCGTGATGCCACATATCCATTTGCGAATATTGTGGTTCCAATTGCAACCTGCTCTAGAATAATTATCTTCCGCGCAAGTTCTGGCTCCGCAATCCTTCTTGTCCATTGATCTCCTGCTTCTCGATGTTGCCTCGTGATCAATGGTTGTTATCAAATCTCTCTTCCTACCATCTATACACGATCTCAAATCATTATGATCTATTTCCACGTAACTCCCCTCTAGATCAACAACTATCATTGATTCCACCTTTCGAGCTTCGGGAGTTTCAATTTTAAAACTTCTCTCTCCTCTATATGGCAATGTTCTGGAGTGGAAGATCTGCTACCATTTGTCCCTTTAAATGTGTGGCCAGGATATTCTCTGCAAATCTGGCCTTTGGGAATTTCAAATATCAAATCCTGTCCACTGCTGATTGGATATATTCTAGAGTGGAAGATCTATTGACACGTATCCTCCCCAATCAACGGTCGTGCTCCCACTTCAGGACTTGGGCTTCCTCAACCAGATCAATGATCCTTCTGCTTCCTCCTCGATCAATGATCGAAATATTCTTCGGGTCCTCAGACCTTTCCTCCTTTTCTTTTCTCTATAGTCCTACATCTGGTGCCACATGTCCACCTTCACATTGATGACTCTCCTCGTTTTGGATTTCTGGGCTTCAGAAATATCAAATGTCAAACCTCGCCTTCCTCCAATGACTTCTATACGGAGGCTATAATCCACTGACATGTGTCCTCTTCAAATCAATGGCTAAGTTTTACTTCAGGACTTTACCCGGAGTACATGGATTTTATCCATGTCTCCCTTACATCTGATGGCTATAAATCGCTCCAGAACTTTACCCAGAGTGCTCAGATACTTGCCACATCTCCTCTCCTAGTTCGATGGCTCAGATTCACTTCGAGTGATCTGACGGCTCAGATCTGCTTCAGATCTTCGGCTTCACGAATCTCAAATCTCAAATTAGAGGTTCAATACAATTTTCCCAAAGCTTGTGATCTGTTGACAAGTGTCCCCTTCCAAATCAATGACTCTTGGCTATTCGTGCTTCGAGAGTTTCAGGTCTCAAACTTGCTTCCTCCTGAACTCACGATATCTGACGATCCATATTTGCTTGGCCAATCCGACGCCCGAGATTTCCTTCGGATGATATAACGACTTATATCTTCTTTGACTAATCGAATGGTTGATATTATACTTTGGCTCTCTGGCTCTTCAACCTTTGACAATCTCAATCCTCAAGATTTGACAAATCTCCTTGTGTACACAAGGGTTAAAACTCGTGCACTTCAACTTTATCAGATGACTATCGACCCCTTGCACTTAGATCCAATGCCAGAGATCTATTCTTCTTCTCTGCACTTCTTCTGTTCACTGGATGTTGATCTAATGGTCCAGAATCCTCCTTACAACCAAATCTGATGGATTTTTTCTACTCTACGCTCAGATCCAATGGGTGGGATATGTTCTCTTCTCCTGCGCTATCCTTGTTCACTAGGAACTGATCCAACAGAAGAGGCTTCTCCTTACAACCAATCAGACAGTTGTTTTTGCTCCTCCTCCTGAGCTTCCACCTTATCCCAACTTCGAATATTTTGTCAGCATTCAAATATTTTCGGCCTTTGAATTTCCTCCCACGAACCCAACCTCTAGGTCTTGCTTGCGCGTTTGAATACGCTATCTCTTATGAGCTTTATGACTTGGAATAAGTCTGTCACCCATGCACTCCTTGTGTTATTCCTTCTGAGCTTGATCTCCTCGAATATTTTGATCTCCCACACACTCCTTTCATTTCTGGGATTTCATCAAACTCAGATCCAAAGGATTTCTTGGAAATAAATTCTTCTCGTCCTCCTGGCGTTCTCCTTGCTCGATGCACACCTTGCAAATCTCTTCCTTACAGAGTGTTCAGTAACCTTGTCTCTATGTGCCTTCTCTGCAAATATTCCTCCTCTAAGGTATTTAGTAGCCTTGAGTTTCCTCCTTGAGTCCTTATCACTCTGGTGCACCCTCCTGGCACGTTCTTTCCTGACTCTGCAAAGTTCAAATGCGCATTCCTTGCGTTGGCTATAGAACTTCAAATATTTTGTTGTGCACTCCTTGCACAGCCTAAAGAACAGCGAATGATACTTCAAACTCAAACAAAGATAAATAAGTTTATCTACTGACTACAGATGAAACCTATCATACATATATAACACATTAACACACAGATAACATTCATAGAATACAGATAATTCATAAACATGTCATGTGTAGGAAAAACTGCTTTTCTTCATATTAAGATGAATGTCTATTTACAAATTTGTACATTTACTGGACTAGGACAAAGTCTCAGTTATTTATCCTATTCTGACTCTATCCTAAGTTCTTCTTCTTATAAGACCTCTCTACCCTGAGATCTCTCTCTCTAGTCTCTTGACTCTCTTCTACCTCGAAATGTCTCTCTCTAGTCTCCTAAATCCCTTCTGAAATATGATACAAGATCTCTTTACAAAAGAGGGTCTCTATGATCTTGTCCTCTCTCATATAACCTCCTCTTTTACATTAACTAATAGTTATTTCTAGATATGAGTCAACAGTCCATATCTGCAACCTCTTACAGTCCTTCATGACTTCAAATCATAAATTAACTCAATTTAATTCATATTTAATTTCCGATTTGAAATTTTGTCATGTTGAGATGTCGCATCCTTTGCTCCATGCTTTCATATTTGACTTTGAAGGTGATGCTCCTGCATCATACTCCTTTGCTAGGAAAATCATGAGCTCATGCTCATGACTTCCTCTTTTCCAATGTTGAAATCCCCCTAAATCCCAAACTCTTCCTTGGAGTTGTCCTCTTGCTTCTTTGCTTTATTGATGTTGTTGTTGTTTCTTCTTCTTCTTCCTTTCCTTCTTCCCTATTGTTGTTGTATGTTTTCTTCTTTTCAACTTTCCTTTGCTGACTGCTTCTTGCGTTGACTTCAACATCATCTCCCTAATCTTCTCTATCACTCTGTCTAGCTACTCCAGTGGATGGTTCTTCTTATGCAGTCTTCTCGGCTACAACTCTTCCTTATTAGTGGGTAGATCATCTTGATCCCCCATATCATTTTCTTCTTCTTTTGTGGCCTTAGCTTGCCACCCTGCTGCAAACTTTAGTTCCACGGTCTCCTCTTGACTGACCTGTTGCATAGTCTCCTACATCGACATGTTGGCTTCTTCTGTCAACTCATCTTGCATTGGTTCAAGTCCAACTTCTTCCAGCTGTTCCTCTAGCTAGTATGCTCCCCCATCTGCCTCCAACTTGACTTGTCTGATGTGAAAGATTTTCACCATTACCCTTCTCTCTAGGGCTTCCAATTCTACATACAGATCAACAAGGTCTATGCTATCTATTTCTGTTAAGCCCTAATATTGGCTCATTACCCCTTAATTGGGGCATATTATATTAGTAATGTTATTTTATTTATGTCGGCTTTAGGCCACTAGTTGTAATTATACCTCCTAGTCTCCT
>JZKD02S1473978.1:0-10820 GCA_000966675.3 Picea glauca | reverse complement strand
AAAAAATTTATAAAAAAAAATTTGTTAAAAACCTAAAAAATTGTCAAATTTAAAAAAAATTAGTTATTATATATATGGGGCATTAATTTTTATTTTTTTTTAATGGAATTTAGTATTTTAATTTATTTTTTTAATATAAAGTTTGAAGTTAGGAAATGTTAATGTTTTTCTAACATTTTTTTTAGATTTTTTTTTTTAATATTTTTTTTTAATCTTCACATTTTTTTTTTATCTTCACATGTTTTGGTTTATATATATATTTTAATGGATATTTTACTTTTTGTTTTAAAAAACAAATAGATAATCTTAAAAAATTATTGTTTTCGGGTGAAATTTTTTAATTTATCTTTTAGTTTTATTTTTTATTTTTTTTTCTATTTTTTTTTTAAATTTGAGTTTTGAATAAATTTTTTTTAAATGTATTGTTTTCATGGAATTATGTATTATGTTGTGTTTGGAGTGTTAAACTAAGATTTTAAAAGTAAACAAATAAGGGTTGATTTGATGATTTTGTTTACAGTGACGATGATTTCGTTGACTACTTTAAAAAAATGTGTCATTTTAATACCCCAAATTTAAAATGGGTGCTACCGGTAGCAGTACTTTTCAATTTGATGGTTGACTTTGAGGTTTTTGTTTTAATGGTACCCACTGGTTAAAATAGGATTTCAAAATATCTATAAATTTAACGTTTTGAAAAAAACATTTTGCTTTATATAACATCATTTTTTATTTAGGTGTCGATTTGAAGGTTTTTTTGAGCTACTGTATGAGTTTTGAAGGTCATGTTTGAAAAATGTTGTAATTTTGACCTTGTTTGAAAAAATGGTGCTACCGATAGCACCACTTTTTGATTTTGGGATTGGTTTTTATGTTTTATTTTTGTAAAAATATGGGTTTTTTTTGCCGAATTCTCATTTTGAAATCATATTTCTCGTTAAGTCAGAAACTTTATTTATATGAACAGTGAAGTAAGGGTTATATTTGTTACCACATTTAAAATGATTTGTCATAGCGTACAACAATCATGAAAATGAAATCCTTTATTAAAAAAAAATAAAAATGGAAATGGGTATTGGGATTGTAAAAGAAACTAATGAAACAGAGCCGTGCCATTTGTTGAGTTATTCGTTGAAACTATTAATGGAGTTGGAAGTTACCAGCATTCAAGCAACAAATTCGATGTAATTTTTGTGGGAGGTTGGTGTGTTTCAATAGATTTTAGAGAAGTGGATGAGTTAAGCTTGAAAACTCATAGTAATTGGCCACCCAACGCTCTTAAACAAGGTATGTTTTCTCTATTCTTGTTGTAGGTGTAATAAAGTGTTTATGAATCATTCATTTTTTAAACCAGCTTTTAAATGGATTTGTCTTGTTGCATTTTTCTCTCAGTCCTATAATTACCCAATTGTTGATTGGAAAACAAGGATTCACATATCATGAACAAAACAAATCTCTCTGATTTCACTTCATTTTCACGTATTACATTTTTTTACATGCCTGAAACGAGATATGGCACATCAATTTTATTTTTTTTATTTTTTATTCAAAGTTTATTTTCTACTCACAATTTGTTGCATAAATTATTATACTGATTTGGTTTAATCATTTGGGTATTACTCCCATCACCTTTTCCTATAGTCATGATTATCATTGACAAACGAACTCATTTATGAACACACATATAATGCATAAGCAACAAATACAATTATGAGTGTCATGCTTAAAATTAACCATATACAAAGTTTTGCATGCATTTTCAAGCTTAATATACCCATTCATTGCCATAATGTAGCCATCAATTTTTGTGTTAATTAATGATAGGTGAAGTTGTATTATGTTTTATTTGTTGAATTTTATGATTCTCAGCTCTTGATAGCTATTGCCTTATGATTAATAATAAGATACATTTCCATACAACAATTATCATAGAATAACTATACATGGAAAATCTTAACTATAATACTGCACCAGAAATGACAAGATCTAGAAATATTAACCATGCACAGTAAGCACATGAACACAAGAGTTTATCCTGGGAAACCCAACCTTGGGAGAAAACCCAACAACCTTTATATAGAAGAATTCAGTCCAAGATATTACCAGTACATCATCATCAATAGCCAAAATACCATACAAAGAAGATCCTCCCCAAGGCTAGCATCACCACGACCTGGTGCCTCAATAAGATGACCAAGAGCAATCAAGAATATACTTTCCAAGTGTGGCACACTTATCAAGATACCAGAAACCTAGAAATAGTGAAATTACCAAAACTGCAGTTGCAACTGCCTTGTGTGCACTACATAAGGAGTTGTATGATTGTCCAAATGAAATGATCCAATCTTGTATTTATACTAATCTGGGCGCATGTATGGGTCCGACTTCTTATTATGGGTCTTCAAATTACTTTATTATTTTTTGTCTTTTACTGGTGAGGTCGACTTCTCTTCTTGGGTCTTCAATTTCTTCCCAGGGCTTCTGTAATGGTGTAGATGGGTCTTCTTGTACTTTTTTGTGGAGAATGACTGCCCGAAGTTACAAATATTCAACATTATTTCCATGCAATAAACAATGTGTTACTTATATAAATGGCTTATAAATTGGAAATAATGTTATTATGTTCATGCATTAGATGAGTTTCTTTAGTCGAGGTTCTCAGGGGTCGTGACGAGGACAAGGAAGAAGACCTGATGTGATTTGGAAGGAAGGGAGTAACAAAAGAATAAGGTTCTCAGTACATTTTGATGCTAACTCAAATGAGTTTAACCAGATGGCCCAAACTTGACATCTATTCTTGGGTGGGAAAGCCTTTCCTCCTCCTTTTGTCCTAGAAACTATTCCCTTGCAACCACATCTTAGCATAGCATATATTCCACATGCTCAACCTAATCATGGAAACGATGGGTGTGGAGGAATCCAGGAATACCTTTCTCTGGGGTTGTAAATTGGTTGAATAACCCAAAGGAACCACATGTGTCAATCACTTCACCAATTACCACATTTGTAAATTCATTTGCTCAACATTAGCAACCAATTGAACTCAAATATTATTCATCACTTAAATTATCAATTGATGAGAAAGGAAAGTGACCTATTGACAAGTCCCCAAGCTCTGAAAACTTTGAATCCTCCTTATATTTCTTTTCCCACTCAAGAATGGATACTAAGAGGACTGAAGGAGAAAGCAGGAGAGAAATATCCCATCTAGATATGCACCCATAAATTTTTCAATATTAATGGTTAATTCACATTTCATGTTTATATGTTGGTCACATGCACTTTGTTTTGATAAGTGAAGAAAATTTAAATTTTGGCACTTATATGATTATGGGACCAAATTATTTTGGATCGCACTTTTTGGACTTATTGTGAATTTTTTGAGCAACCAGGTTATATATATAGAGAGAGAGATAGACTGCTCATATGTGATGTTAGTCATGGTATTCATATTTCTTGTATGTTTCCTTGTTGTTGAGTGGGAATCACAAGGGATGAATGATATGACAAGAGTTATAAGGTTTCATTTTATTTTTTCACATGTTCTAGTGGAACCCTATCTCCCTCTTCACTTTAACTTGTGAATATAATCTCTCAACCATTTCTTTTATTAAAACCAATGTACTATTGATTTTTATTTTCATTTCCCATAAAATCATTAATTAAAAGAAGACTATTGCAACCATTAATTGTTGAAAACGAGTATATAATGAAGAGGAAAACAATGCAAAAGGAAATCCTAATTGAGAGAGAGGTATGTTGGAGCCTTGATAGTGTTTCATCATATTTTCAATTTCATACCCATACTCAGTTCTCTATGGACTTAACAATTTTGTTGATAGCGGGGATTTCTTGAAAAGTGACAGAGAAAGGCAAAGTGGAAACATGATTTGGTCCTCTTGATGAGGTGGTTCATTTTTCTGTCTGTTTACTTTGATTAGAAATTATGAAAATTTTCAGTGCTAACCAGTGACATTCTTTGCATAATTTTCAGTGCTAACCACTCACATCTATGAAGTGGTCCAAGCCAAGTCATTTTATGTTTTGTCATTTTCATAATTTGGTTGTCCTTATATGATTTATATTACATCTATGACTTCTAGAATCATTCCTGGTCCAAATTCTCCTAGGAACTTGAAGAGATTGTTTTGTCCAAAACAATTGTATGGGTCATTTTATTAATAAAAGGATTATTTCTGATTCATTTATTCTACGTTGAGTTTTAAAAGGATTATTTTGTATTCATTTATTCTATGCTGAGTTTTCCCTCTTGCTCAATTGAAATTATTTTATGTTTATTAAAATTTAGAAACATTTACTTACTTTATTTCTTCATTACTATATTTATTTTTATTTGTGGGATAAATTTACTTTACCCTTTATGCATGAACACTTAAATCATTGAAGTACTTATGGTTTATGCAATATCACTTTCTTGTTGTTAATTTACTTTGAATTGTATTTATTTTTAATTTCTTATTTTGTACGTATTTTAGAAATTTTAAATTGTAAAATTTTATAAAAACAAATATTCATAAAATAAAATAATCTTAAAATCTTTTATGCTAAGACTTTGTTCAGAACAATTCCTTTCATTATTTTTCAATAGGCTTTAAACTTAAGGTGTCATTCCCTCTTTAGCCATGTCTAGTCTCACAATGTCGAGATGTCGATGATTGAAACTTTACAGTTTTGGCATCAACAAGAAGAATGGGCATCTAGAATCACGAGGATCCTATGATCCAACGAGGAGATTTTGTGGGTGAGTTAATTCTTGAAGAATTCTGCCAATTTCCCATAATTTCTAAGAGTCTTCCCAAATTTTCCCTTGTGGTATCATGGTCTAGCTATGTGGTGGCCAGTTATAGAAAGACTACGTCCATCTATGCCTACCTGTTTTCTTTAAAGTTATGCTACAATGTTGAGTTGAACTAAGTTTGACTGATATAAGTGTATTTGATGAGCTAGATATATGCATATGTTTGTATTTCTTTACTTGCTATGTTTGGGTTCTCTAAAGTGGTGTGATCATGATACACCACAATTTGAATGGAGTCTTAACTATTATAATCCTATTGATTGAGGAAATTATAATTATGTAAATTAAAGTTTAGTCCTGTCAGTTATAAAATTTTAGTTATAGAAAAAGATAGTTTTAGTTCTTGAATATCTATAAGATATTGATATTATGGTGTGAATGTCTTTTTGCAGCCTTTGTATGCGCAATGAATTGATGTAGATTGAATTTAGAATTTGGGAAATGACCTTATGACTATAAGGCTTGGATAACTTGATTCCCAGGATAAAAAAATTAGAGTAGTATATTTAAGATGTCGGTTATGCATACCTATGAGTCCTTGAGGTAGGGAAACTCACACCCTACCACAATAACCCTTCTCCACCTCGATACATATTAGTTTTATGAGTGCTTCTATAGAGTACTTGAACTTATTTTATTTTGATTGACTTGATAAGTGATTAGAGAAGGGCTCCATTTTCATCTTGATAGCATTGCATGGATTTTATGATTAGGGTCTTGAATGTTATGATCTTAGTGTTGGTGTAAGTAACACCTAGATGCTATGGAATTATTATTAGTTTGAATAATGATATAACTAAGTGCTTCCTAATTGTATAGTTCCTAAGGGCCTTAGAGTAAGTTTAAGAGGATCCTCTATCCCATAGAAGAGATCCTACTTAGAATGATTAATTAAGTAAAGGAGGTCCAAGTGGACCCTTGATTGGGTTAATTTGGGAAGAAGTAGTCCATGCTGGAGTAACTAATGACCCCATCCCCATGATTTCTAAAATAAGGGAGCCACTTATATCACATGAGACTCTTGCAACTATATCAACATAAGTCACAATAGATTTTACAAGTTTCTACCAATGATTTACTTAAGATTCGGATTTAATATTACTAGCTCGATGCATAAAACACTAAAATAAGCTATGACTGGAAAATAAAATAAAATAAGAAGAAGCTAAAAAAAATACTACGACATCCACTCAATGAACACAAGATGTACCCTATAAAAACCTGACCAGAAGGTGAGGAATATGCCTTGCTATTTTCTTCTCAGTTATAAAATGCAAATAGAAATAAAGGTGGACTCACTATGGAGTTGACATGGACACAGTGGCCTATATAGATACTATAAAGTCTTATCCTCCCTCTACTTTGTACCAATATCCCACTCCCTTGCTTTGCTAAACTATAGAAGAGTAAATCAATACAACAAGAATGGAACCCCTTCCTTTCCTAGCAACCCAATATTTAACATGTCCTGATAGTTGTCTAAGGTTAGGGTTTTGGACTTTTTAGAGTATTCTTGAGAGTCCACATGTGTGAGTAATGGGAGTTGACAAGGCATCCACTTGGTACCATGGTGGTAAATACGGTAGGTCAACTTACGTGAGGCATAACTTCCTGATACGAACTCCAATTGAGGTGATCTTTGTGTTGTTGGAAAGCTCTTGATGTGTAGAACATCTTCAAGATATTGGGAACTGTCAAAGTTTTGAGCTCTCAATGTGTAGAACATCGTCAAGATGTTGGGAACTATGTTCACATAGTTTTGACCCCCCAAAACAACCATTTAATGCCTCAAATGGGATCCAAAATTTTTTTGTTTCCAAATCACCAAAATAGGACTTACCCTTAAAATGGGCCTTACAAGTCAATAGCTCCAATTTTTCCACCCATAAATTACCAAATAGATGAAGAATTATATGGTGATTCATTTAAGATCACAACTTATCATGCATGATCAATGTTTTATCTTCAATGTGCTAGTATTTGAACATCAACACTCTCTTTGATTATCTTTAACTCAACTTCTAAATCAATAGATAATTTATTGTGCCAAAATAATGACAACTCAATGGTCCACATTAGTGACACGTCACAACTTAGAGGATCAATGCCTCTAACAAGTTGGATGGTCAAATTCAACCAAGTCAATCGATGAAATGCACCAATGATTAATTTTGACGAAGTTAATGCACACCATGCCAACTTTATTAGAAGAAATGAGGCAATGATCAACCTCATTCATTGTACATGAGGTCAACCATTAGGGATTGTCTCCATTATTAATAATTTATTCTTTTATAAAAAATATTAAATGGGAGCTCATCTTTTATGAGTGGTAAACCTAAAAATAAGCTTGACCCACCCTGAGACACCTAAGTGAAGAATATGATTTGTTGGTACTTTGCCAATGTCATAAAATAATAATCTAATCAATGGTTGCATCAACGATATTCAATATAATGAATAGCCACATATGAAAAAACCCATGTAGGGGAAGCACATGCTTGCGAGGATTTGAACCCAAGTCATTGTCACAACAATCACGCCAAGTTGTTGCTCGACCATACCTTGACCAACTTAATATTTTGGAAACAATTTCTTCCCATCCTCCACACTTAAGAAAAAGTGAGATTGTTGTTACCTTGCCATCACCAATAAATGCACCTGTGAGTAACAACGTCATGTGTGGAAGGGAATTCCCCCACACTATCCCATATTATCAAATGTGAATTAGAATTGAACCTAGATGGGCATAGAGTTACTCCACCTACTTTATCTATATACCATTAGCTCATGTGATAATATGTTGGAAACATTCTCACCTCATCCTCAATACTTAAGTAAGAGTGAGATTGTCGGTGCCATGCCAATGACAATATATGCAATCATGAGTAATAACCTCAAATGTGGGAGGGAATCCTTCAACTCTAACCCATAGTATCCGACCTCAATTAGAATTGATTTTGGGCGGGAATAAAGTTACTTGACCTACTTTACTGACAAAGCATTAACTCTTGTGTCAATTCTTGTAAAAATATGTACCATGTACTTTTGTAAATCTCTCTTAGCTCTTAGAAGATAACACTCAGTGATTTCTCTTTGTACCTTTGTGAGGTGAAGATCTAGAATCATTTCCCTTACATGATTCAAGTATAAAACACTATGATCTTTACTCGGATTTTTAACTCTTAGAAGATAACACTCGGATATTTCTCTTTGTACCTTTGTGAGGTGAAGATCTAGAGTCATTTCCCTTACAAGATTCAAACATGAAACACTATGATCTTTGCTTAGATTTTTTAATGTTTTTGTATTAATAATAATAATATATATACAACTTTAAAAACTCCTTAGTTTACCGTTCTAATCTTATAGAAATTACATTTACACATAATTAATGTTCACACATAATTAATATTCATGCCTATTCACAATTAATATTCATACCTATTCACTTACTTATTTTCTTAAATAGAGTCTACATTAATTTTACTTTTATTTTACTTTTATTTATTTATCTCACAAAATTTTCATGTACCTTCTCATATAAATCATATTATTCTTGCTAATATACTTCCAAATCTATTTATAGTGGTATTCATTTTGTGTTAATCCATCACAACCATGCTTTCACTTTAGTGTGGTGTGACCTAATTCACATTGTCTAACTATTCTTCACATAAATGAAGGATAACACATGTTTGGGCATCCAATGCCACTCCAATCTTGGTCATCATATGAAGATAGCTTTAGAAATTTCTGGTAAGGAAGTTTTGACTAATTAGATGAACGATTAGTTTTCATATTTGATGTGTATGGGAGACCTCTACATGTACAAAGAGTCTCCATATGTTTAATTGTGCTATCATCATTTTGATGCGGTCCAATGATATGAGATCATATCATATCTCTTAGACAATTGAGTTTACACATATTTTCACGTCTAATCTAAAAGATGAAGCCATGTGTAAATTGAAGGTGATATATAAATACTCCTTAGTTATGGTGTCTTAGCAATGTGTATGTCCACATCATTACCAACTCCATTTACCAAAAATAAAGTCATGTTCACACCCATTCTTTATTCCTTTTTTATTTCATTCTCATGTTTGGACACTTGGTCCTAACCTCCTAAGGGCCCACTCCATACAGTACAATCCATGCACCTTAAAGGAGCTCTTTCAAGAATAACTTTGAAATTTTCTTGAAAACTTCCTAGCTTTAAAGGAGCTCTTTAAGGAATAACTTTAAAATTTTCTTGAAAACTTCCTAGCTTCGTGTGGTAACTAAAGCTTTTGTCACTAATTCCATATCAATTTAATTGCACCACTCCATTGTGTGATTTTGAGAAGAGAATAATAAAGTCCACTACCAATGGAAAATATTATTTATCTTTAAAAAACACATGGGTTTCCTTTCGAAAAAAAACTGAATTTTCAAATTCAATATTTAGAAGTCCTTTCCACTTCAATTCAAAATGCACTTGAGAGTTCACTACTCTCTTGTAAGTTGTCAACTCTAAGTGAAGTATCACGTCATTAAATTTGTCTATATTAAAGTGGGCGAATGGGCAAATGTATATGGATACAAAAATCTTGGATATCACTTTTTCTAGGGAAAAAATTTGCTCAAATTATATTAGTGATATAATTTTTTTTACATCTTTCAGTTCATAATCAGGATTCTCTAGATCCTCAAAAAACTGGCATTATCAGCATAGTCCATTACAATACGATAAGTAGCAAAATCACATCTCAAAATCCCATTACAATATCCACTGCAGCTAGAAACTATGAAAACTGGATAAAAAAAACGGATACGAAAAACAAAGAAAAGCCCTTATATAGCAATATTCATCTACCCTAATCTACATCTACTTTGCAGATTCATCAATGAATCTTGATCTGTCTTCTCGAGCCTACATCTCCATTTGTCCATTTGTAATAGGTAACCAGTCCTTCAGGTTCAATCAATGCCTGCTTTGAAAGATTATCTGCATCAGTGTTAAAATCTCTATAAATGTGCTAGAAGTCAATAGAAAGGAAGTTCTTGATAAGTAATTTAATTCTTTTCTTCCATCCTTTTATAGAGCTAATCATAATCCTTCTATGGAGCTAATCATAATCCTTCTATGGAGCTAACCATAAGTCCCCCCTTGTCTCTGAGCCAATCAATAACAACTTTTGAATCACCCATAATATGAATACATGGGATCTCCAAATGTTCTGCTAGCATTAATGTGACCCAAGCTCCCAAGATCTCTGCCCTCATATTTGTGCCTTTGTTATAGCAAGATTTGCCTCACCGTTTCTATCTTGCACAGAGGGCCTTTTTCCATTTCACTATGCAGACTTATCAACCCCCTTTTTGATAAATCCAGAGCCAAAAATATATATTTTTCCACATATAAGCTTCCTAACTGCTTTGCAAGATGCGTATACGCTTGTTGCTCCACTACAGCTCGTGTATATCGAGATTTGTGCCAGAAAATACAAAATGAGGTCGGGTTTCCATGTCACGACAAATGATCTCTGATCTTTGGCCTTTTGTATACTAGAAACGTTCTGACTCGGCCCTTCAATTGCATTATGGAGGCTATAAGAGCACAATTTCGAGCTATGGAAAAGGAGAGAGAAAGCATTCAACTTTGAGAGCAAAGTTACTCTAGAGAAATTACTTCATATTGAGTTTTCATCCCTTTGTCCCTCATGTCTGAACACAGTGTTTAGCCCCCAACCTCTTCCCTTATTGTCAAGAGGATCTCATTGTCTCTTTTCTATGAGCTTGCCTTTGGTGGAGGATTGAAGTGGTGGAGACCCAGTTGGCAGGAACTTGGTTTCTTGGTTTCGAACCGTGTCGACACGAAAGTCTGTAATGGTGATACTTCTATTGATCAATTATTAATAGAAATACTCCTTTCCCGTCCTATCGATATCTTGCAAATATATGATTATTATCCATGGGCATGTTTGTAATTTTTATTAATGGATTGTGCTATCTGATG
>JZKD02S1473945.1:0-10820 GCA_000966675.3 Picea glauca | reverse complement strand
AGGAGACTAGGAGGTATAATTACAACTAGTGGCCTAAAGCCGACATAAATAAAATAACATTACTAATATAATATGCCCCAATTAAGGGGTAATGAGTCAATATTAGGGCTTAACAGAAATAGATAGCATAGACCTTGTTGATCTGTATGTAGAATTGGAAGCCCTAGAGAGAAGGGTAATGGTGAAAAGATTTCACATCAGACAAGTCAAGTTGGAGGCAGATGGGGGAGCATACCAGCTAGAGGAACAGCTGGAAGAAGTTGGACTTGAACCAATGCAAGAGGAGCTGACAGAAGAAGCCAACATGTCGATGTAGGAGACTATGCAACAGGTCAATCAAGAGGAGACCGTGGAACTAAAGTTTGCAGCAGGGTGGCAAGCTAAGGCCACAAAATAAGAAGAAAATGATATGGGGGATCAAGATGATCTACCCACTAATAAGGAAGAGTTGTAGCCGAGAAGACTGCATAAGAAGAACCATCCACTGGAGTAGCTAGACAGAGTGATAGAGAAGATTAGGGAGATGATGTTGAAGTCAACGCAAGAAGCAGTCAGCAAAGGAAAGTTGAAAAGAAGAAAACATACAACAACAATAGGGAAGAAGGAAAGGAAGAAGAAGAAGAAACAACAACAACATCAATAAAGCAAAGAAGCAAGAGGACAACTCCAAGGAAGAGTTTGGGATTTAGGGGGATTTCAACATTGGAAAAGAGGAAGTCATGAGCATGAGCTCATGATTTTCCTAGCAAAGGAGTATGATGCAGGAGCATCACCTTCAAAGTCAAATATGAAAGCATGGAGCAAAGGATGCGACATCTCAACATGACAAAATTTCAAATCGGAAATTAAATATGAATTAAATTGAGTTAATTTATGATTTGAAGTCATGAAGGACTGTAAGAGGTTGCAGATATGGACTGTTGACTCATATCTAGAAATAACTATTAGTTAATGTAAAAGAGGAGGTTATATGAGAGAGGACAAGATCATAGAGACCCTCTTTTGTAAAGAGATCTTGTATCATATTTCAGAAGGGATTTAGGAGACTAGAGAGAGACATTTCGAGGTAGAAGAGAGTCAAGAGACTAGAGAGAGAGATCTCAGGGTAGAGAGGTCTTATAAGAAGAAGAACTTAGGATAGAGTCAGAATAGGATAAATAACTGAGACTTTGTCCTAGTCCAGTAAATGTACAAATTTGTAAATAGACATTCATCTTAATATGAAGAAAAGCAGTTTTTCCTACACATGACATGTTTATGAATTATCTGTATTCTATGAATGTTATCTGTGTGTTAATGTGTTATATATGTATGATAGGTTTCATCTGTAGTCAGTAGATAAACTTATTTATCTTTGTTTGAGTTTGAAGTATCATTCGCTGTTCTTTAGGCTGTGCAAGGAGTGCACAACAAAATATTTGAAGTTCTATAGCCAACGCAAGGAATGCGCATTTGAACTTTGCAGAGTCAGGAAAGAACGTGCCAGGAGGGTGCACCAGAGTGATAAGGACTCAAGGAGGAAACTCAAGGCTACTAAATACCTTAGAGGAGGAATATTTGCAGAGAAGGCACATAGAGACAAGGTTACTGAACACTCTGTAAGGAAGAGATTTGCAAGGTGTGCATCGAGCAAGGAGAACGCCAGGAGGACGAGAAGAATTTATTTCCAAGAAATCCTTTGGATCTGAGTTTGATGAAATCCCAGAAATGAAAGGAGTGTGTGGGAGATCAAAATATTCGAGGAGATCAAGCTCAGAAGGAATAACACAAGGAGTGCATGGGTGACAGACTTATTCCAAGTCATAAAGCTCATAAGAGATAGCGTATTCAAACGCGCAAGCAAGACCTAGAGGTTGGGTTCGTGGGAGGAAATTCAAAGGCCGAAAATATTTGAATGCTGACAAAATATTCGAAGTTGGGATAAGGTGGAAGCTCAGGAGGAGGAGCAAAAACAACTGTCTGATTGGTTGTAAGGAGAAGCCTCTTCTGTTGGATCAGTTCCTAGTGAACAAGGATAGCGCAGGAGAAGAGAACATATCCCACCCATTGGATCTGAGCGTAGAGTAGAAAAAATCCATCAGATTTGGTTGTAAGGAGGATTCTGGACCATTAGATCAACATCCAGTGAACAGAAGAAGTGCAGAGAAGAAGAATAGATCTCTGGCATTGGATCTAAGTGCAAGGGGTCGATAGTCATCTGATAAAGTTGAAGTGCACGAGTTTTAACCCTTGTGTACACAAGGAGATTTGTCAAATCTTGAGGATTGAGATTGTCAAAGGTTGAAGAGCCAGAGAGCCAAAGTATAATATCAACCATTCGATTAGTCAAAGAAGATATAAGTCGTTATATCATCCGAAGGAAATCTCGGGCGTCGGATTGGCCAAGCAAATATGGATCGTCAGATATCGTGAGTTCAGGAGGAAGCAAGTTTGAGACCTGAAACTCTCGAAGCACGAATAGCCAAGAGTCATTGATTTGGAAGGGGACACTTGTCAACAGATCACAAGCTTTGGGAAAATTGTATTGAACCTCTAATTTGAGATTTGAGATTCGTGAAGCCGAAGATCTGAAGCAGATCTGAGCCGTCAGATCACTCGAAGTGAATCTGAGCCATCGAACTAGGAGAGGAGATGTGGCAAGTATCTGAGCACTCTGGGTAAAGTTCTGGAGCGATTTATAGCCATCAGATGTAAGGGAGACATGGATAAAATCCATGTACTCCGGGTAAAGTCCTGAAGTAAAACTTAGCCATTGATTTGAAGAGGACACATGTCAGTGGATTATAGCCTCCGTATAGAAGTCATTGGAGGAAGGCGAGGTTTGACATTTGATATTTCTGAAGCCCAGAAATCCAAAACGAGGAGAGTCATCAATGTGAAGGTGGACATGTGGCACCAGATGTAGGACTATAGAGAAAAGAAAAGGAGGAAAGGTCTGAGGACCCGAAGAATATTTCGATCATTGATCGAGGAGGAAGCAGAAGGATCATTGATCTGGTTGAGGAAGCCCAAGTCCTGAAGTGGGAGCACGACCGTTGATTGGGGAGGATACGTGTCAATAGATCTTCCACTCTAGAATATATCCAATCAGCAGTGGACAGGATTTGATATTTGAAATTCCCAAAGGCCAGATTTGCAGAGAATATCCTGGCCACACATTTAAAGGGACAAATGGTAGCAGATCTTCCACTCCAGAACATTGCCATATAGAGGAGAGAGAAGTTTTAAAATTGAAACTCCCGAAGCTCGAAAGGTGGAATCAATGATAGTTGTTGATCTAGAGGGGAGTTACGTGGAAATAGATCATAATGATTTGAGATCGTGTATAGATGGTAGGAAGAGAGATTTGATAACAACCATTGATCACGAGGCAACATCGAGAAGCAGGAGATCAATGGACAAGAAGGATTGCGGAGCCAGAACTTGCGCGGAAGATAATTATTCTAGAGCAGGTTGCAATTGGAACCACAATATTCGCAAATGGATATGTGGCATCACGAGGAGGATTGCAGGGTGAAAAGAGGGTTGGTTTGAAACCACTCTTTCCCATGCCCACAATCGCACATTATCACAAGGATACGACCCAAGGTCATATGAAGGAGAGGCTAACGCCAAAGGGGATTATGCCTGGAATTATTGTTTTGGGAGTGTGTGGAAATTAGCCCACGGGTCTGTCGGGACCTACACACAAGAGAAAAAGGGACATGTTCATAGTTGATATGGGTTCGATCAGGAGCCCGAGGAGTCAATCTGACTCAGGACAAGAAAAGATCTAGAGACTGAGAGGTCACAGAACCTCAGAAGGGGAGGGGGGATGCATCATAATGGCACGATGACTTGTCAAGAGGACCTCCCAGTAGAAAACCTATCACTAAGGGTGACCCACTTGCTAGGGTGAAATGTCAACCAACAAGGTGAAATGGGGCAAAGAGCATAATGTCCAAGCAAACATTACATAATCAAAATAAGTAATAGATGCAAGAAACTCAAATGCCTCAAGTATTGAAATGATACTCACCATAATACTTGAATTGTACCTCATGGATCAAGACCCAATGTCTTCTAGAAGCCAGTTGATGTGGTGGATACTGTCATGATGAACCTGGAGTTTTGGTAGTGAGGTGGGTCTTTGTCTATGCAAGTGGACATTGTTGGTCAAAATGTATCTCGGTATTCCATGTCTGCAACCTGAGGGCCTCGAGAAATCATCTCCTTAGTTATCCCTAGGAGTTGGGGGTAATAGTTCTTATCATACTTCTAATGATACTTCTGATAATAGTAACCTTTTTATTGATAATAAGGATAATCTTGATGTTATTGATGCATTGTTGGCTAATAATGAACTAGTTTATCCTAAATTTGAGAAACACATTGTAGAAGCATTGGGTCTCGATTGTTGTGCTAGATGGGACATATAAATGGAGGGATTGGAAAGAGTAAACATGGTATTGTTGTTCCTATTGAACCCAAGATGAGACCCTTTAGACAAGAACTTGGATATGGAGAGACTCCATTTCCATATGGAGTTCATTTTGCGACTAATTTACAGGAAGGTTTTTTTTTTGCTACTAAAGGTCATTCTACTGATTTGTAGAGAGCACAACCTACAACAGTTAATGATTTGGTTGATAATAGTGTGCCTAAGTTGGAGATAGATTATAGTGTTTTTGATTTGTAGGAACACCTTGCACTTTTAGTTGAGAAGGAATCACATCCTACACATTATGTTCCATAGGAACAAGACTATTTTCCATATCAACATCCTCATCATAGAGATGGGAGGAGTTATCCAAGAGTCAAAATTCTTGGTATGGTGGAAGTGATGTTCATAGATGTTTACAAAAGAGGTGTAAGAGGCACAATTTTGGACAAGTGAAGACTACTAGGATTGATTGTGGTTTCACTAATGATTTTTCGTGGAAGCGTTTGAATAGGTGATCGAGGACTTCATATAGATGTGATTGATCGATTGTACACTTGAACAATTCTCCTCTTTATTCTTGTTGATTGATTAATTGATGTTGTATTATTTGTTGGATTGTTTCATTGGATAGTCTTATTAGCATGTTGGCATGTTATACATGTGAGACAAGTTTGATTGGAGGCCTTATATGCGAGACTTATTGATTTTTGTGATTGCTCAAGTTGTGTTTTAGGGGGAATATCATTGAGCTTGTTGGGATGCTAAACTTGACTTGACATTGTCAAGAACCCATTGATGGATGGTTTCAACTAGTCAATGGAAATTGACAAAGTTGATTGATGATGAGACTACGAGGGGAAGTCGAAGAAGAAGTAGGTGAAGGTCTAGGGACTGCTTAAATCAATGATGGACCAAGGTGCTTCTTTCCAATAGACAGTGAGAAACTGATAGGCCTTTTTGAGTAAAAAGAGAGTTGTGTTTCTTTTGTTTTTGGTTTTGTACTATTTTTGACAGCTCTGTAACTAGCTATGGTTGATGCTCTTATTGCATGATTTGAGAGGATTTATGTTTGAAGATTCCATAGTTGATATTTGTTGATTGATAGCACTATGATTTTGGATACTATTCTTGAAATTACTTTTTGGGAAACTTGTTTTGACCATTTGTGCATGGTTTCTTTTTGTTACTCCACTTTTGTGTGTGGAGATGTTTAGGAGGTTCAAGTTAGAAAAAACTCTCGGTGGTAAGCCTTGTTGCAATTTTTTTCTTCAATACATTCCGAAGAGGGTTGGGTGGAGAGGTTATGGAGGTAACAAATATGTTGTACCTCATCATGGTTAGGTATTTTGGTTGGCAGGGTCCATAGCCCAGTTGTGTTTAAAGGGGGAATGATGGGAGATGTGACATCTCTAGAATGTTTACAAGACAAGTTGCAGTGGTGATTTTGGCTACAAGAAGCTATCATTAGGGGGTGGTGCTGAGATAATGATACCTTTAAATATCCACCGATTTGTGTTTAAGGAAGGATGCAAGAATATTTAATGTAAATCCAACTGGAGGGGTTTATTGAAAATTTGGGACTGCTTGATCACCCCATCATTTATGGTAACCACTTTAGTGGTTATTGCAGTCCCAACCTTTGGGGCCTTAGGGTTAAAACCTAAATCTATACATTGGTGAGGCTCTAGCCTCATTCAACACACATTGCACACATCATGCATTGTGCTCTTTGGGATCTTTTAACGAATATGTGTTTCATTGTTTAAAGTTGTTTTTGAACACCATCATCCCACTCTATTACCATGGATCATGTTTAAACCATTAACATGACTCTCAACACGTCATTCAAAAAAGAGTGTCTTGGTCTCCATGATATTTTTATTTTGGAGTGAATGCACAGGTTAATGGAAACATGTTTTTTCTTGTTTTGGGTGCTTTCAACTAGAGTTGTTGCATAAGGAAGTTGTGTAATATTTCCATAATTTTTGTGGGTTTACAAGTACAACTAACTGTGTTCTTTGCACCAGGGATGATTTTTGCAGAGTAGAGGATGATTTGTTTATTTATATATTTTCTTAGATGCTCTGTCCCAACACCATCCCTATATTTTTCTGTGATAATCTGTCTTGATCCGGTCTTATTCAAACATGAATTATTTTACTAATGTGATTTGTTTTATTTTAAGATAAAATTGTATTTGTTGTCTGAGATTTGTTAAACGATGGGCCACAAGGCCAAGAGTCAAATGGCTAAAGAATTTGTCCAGTGGTGTGAAGTTTCATTGTCACCAGAAACTTGTTTGGCCACAGGCTAGTGAGGTTCGAACTTGCTCTAGATCCACTTGTAATGAACCAAATAGTTGAACCAAATAGTTGAGTACCATAGCCATCATAGAAAAAGTTGTAAATCCATATGTTGGAAAACAAGAATGTAATAAATAAACGTCGAATGATACAATGATGATATGCAGTCAAGAAAATTTCCATATGTATAGAACACAAGATATGACCATTCTAAAGGACACACATTGTGTAAATGATATGACCCTTCATAAACATAATTAACTCTTATGGACATGACCCTTCACCTGTGCTCGGCCACATGCACATATAAATCAGGAGATCTTCTTTCTCACTACATTACACAGGAGAATCATCTGGATTTCTTCTCAACCCTCTGTAAGGAGGAGGCTAGAACAATGTTCTAGTTATGTCTCAGATAGGAACCACACACCCAACTCATGGGATCTCTCTCGAGTCTGTGTCCTGGAGGATGTCTCATGTCACTGTAATCATCAACACTCCCTCTCAGCTAGGGAGGCATTCTCCATCAGGCCAAGTCTCACATGTATGTACTCGAACTTTGTCTTGGATGTAGTCATCAACACTCCCTCTCAACTAGAGAGGTATTCTTCACCAAGACAGTTTGGTGAAGATGTCTGCAATATTCTCATGTGTAGGAAGGTATTGCACGTGTACTTCTTTCATCTGCATCATGTCTCTGAAAATGATATTTTATCTCAACATGTTTCAATATATCATGAAACACAAGGTTCTCAAAGAGCTTCACACAACTCTGGTTATAATCATAGAATCCATCTCATGACCAAGTAAATCTGTCAAAAGTTTGTGAATCCACACTGCTTCTCACACTCAATGATATATATTATGCTTTTGTGGTGCTTCAAGGCCATAGAACTTTGTTTCCTGTTGCACCAGGGAAACATGGAAAACTCTAAGGTCAAACAATAACTGAATATTCTCTTCTGGTACGCTGTACTCTTTGCTCAATATGTATCGAAATATCTTTGCAAACTCAAGTTCACACTAGAGGCATATCTCAGTCCATATCCAACTGTGCCTCGTATATATCTCAATACATGCTTTACTGCTATCCAGCGAGTCTGTCTCAACTAACTCATGGATTGACTAAGAACATTTGTTTCATAGCATGTATCAGGTCTAGTGTTAACCATATACATCAATGATCCAATCAGCTATCGGTACACATGTGAATCAATCTCGTATGAATCATCATCATTTGTTTTTTTTTTTATTTTTTTTTTCAAATCCATCACCGTGGATTTGTATTCTATCATACTGAACTTTTCTTTAATATTCTCACTTGTATATTTTCCTTGACTCAGAAAAATATCATTGGTCCTTTGTCATACTTCTTGTCCCAAGAAGTAGTGCATCATACTCATATCCTTCATCTTGAAATCATAAGTCAAATATTACCTGTATCCAAAAACAAGACTTTCTGAATAAGTCATCAAAATCAAGGTCTCGTCACAAACACTGTAATAATATAGGTTTGGATCAACAACACTCTTTTTGAATCCCAAACTCATCAATAATTCATCCATTTGATATAGTTTCCAACTCATGGATGGTAGTACAGATGGAATTATATCGCACTTATTGGATCAAGTGTCTCATCATAGACAACTCCCTTTGTTTGTGAGAATCCTATGGCTACAGTTCTCGCTTTATATTTATCGATACTTCCATCGGCTGCATACTTGATCTTATAGATCTACTTGGAAGTCACCATAGACTTCCCTTCATGGTCTATGAAAAATATCTCATACATCATTTTAAGATATATTGGTATTCTTCTGTCATGGCATCTTGTCATACATGTTCACCTATTGATTCTCTATGAAAAGAAGACTTAGAATAAATGAAGTGAATCATGACTGAAGGGTAGCTCAAAAAAAACTCTTTTTCTTTCTTAGGATGTGCCTTGAGGGGCTTGTATGTTCATCTTCCTTCTGCAGAGTTTTTTCAAGCTTAGGCAGGCCTTTTATGCCCTACTACAATATATCTAGGAATATCAACTAGAGCAACTGGATCATCTGGAATAATGTATGTCTCCCTCTGAACTACTGAAAGGAGATAAGGTATTTTATTATTGTCAATCTCCATCTTAGATTCTATGGATCTTTTAAAGGTTATCTCTTCTTCAAAGATAATATCTCTGTTTACCTCAATCTTTCTCTTACCAGGGATGTAGATCTGATATGATTTTGAGGATTCACTGTACCACACAAATGTACCCTTTCTCCCTAAAGGTTCTATCTTGGATCTCTTCTCTTTGAATACATGAAAATATATTGGGCACCCAAATATCCTGAAGTGTTCAATATCAGGATTCACTTCGATGAAGTCTTCTTCAGGAGTTATGTTTTTTAAAATATGGCGAGGATTCATGTTCTGAACATATACTTTTTTCATGCATGCTTCTGCCCATAGATTTATCTGATCATGCATCATTTTTTTGGTTGCCTCAATGATGATTATGTTGTTCCTCTTTCTCAGATAGTTTTGACTCCTTCTGAGTCAAGTGACTCCCTCTGAAGGATAAACATCTTCCTTTTTTGTTAACCTGCCTGGAACAAGAAAACAAAAGGAAACAAAACAAGAATATCTCCTAAAGGAGAATAATGAGTACATCTCTAGAGTCAAAAAAAAAATTAAGGATTTTTGTCACAGTTACAACACCTACTAGTAATGTAGCAAAATTTTAGAAATATAGGTTAGAGGAATGACACTTAAAACAATCAAACCTAGTTTCTTCAATTCCAATGTGTTGTCCTATGAATGCACTGAGATCCCTCTAGATCCATGACTTCAACAAAGGTTCCTTCCTCCTGCAAATAATATAAATAATATATATACAAGTGCATACCTGAGAGTGCTAATATGATTTCTCCAATGGAAGTTGGATGATCTTTGTCCTATGATATCTTCATGACGAAGGTAGTCATAGTGTCACATTTTTGTATCACCCACAATAAGCCTTCCTCTGAAGTCTTGTCTTCCAGGAACTTGAAGTTTCTTGATCCATTAGGCTTATCTTCCATCATAGTTTTGTTCATTATAATTTTAGATTCTTCACAAACCCTTGTCAATTGGGATAGAAACCCTAATGGTTGGGCTAGGCTAGCACTTTTAGTTTTTTTTGGAATTATGACTGCCAACAATAAGCCTTTGAAATATAGGAGAACACTGGCGAGCTAAAGATATCCTTCAATGAGTTTCAAAAACCCTTAATTATGAAATTTCTATAGAAATTAGTGAAACCCTAGGGCCAAAAAGTCAAAATGCTCAGAAATTCAATATGAAGCTTGTTGGAGGTGCGTTGAAGGAGGACGTACACTCCTATGCACTTTTTATCCCCAACATCCAAGTGAAAAGTTTTGAAAATCCTTAGAGAGGTAGGCCATCTGGAATTTCTGAAAATCCTAGGAGGGTCGTACGGTTTTGTAGAAGAGAGAGGATGAATGAAATTTTCTTGTGCAATGGGTTCTTCAAGACCTATGCTCTGATACCATGTTTATTTTTCAATAGGAAAGGTTTAAGCATGAATTTCATTTCATTTTAGAATTTTACTCAAGCCATAAACAATTTTTTTGCAGCAACCAAGATCATAAGAAGAAACACCATGCACAAGTACACAAAAAGTATATTGGGAAACCCTTCTCAACAAGGGAAGAAAACCCAACCAATCCTTTTATATATTCTTCAATAGAAATACCTCCACCACTAAGAAAACCTAGCACACAAAAGGGTTCTCACAAACCCTAGAATACTAGTGCCCAAGAGAGGTGTGAACTTTTCCTAAGAAGATGTACTTGCTGAAATTTCCAAACTCACACTTGAGATATTCAATGGGGAATTTACCTTTACTTATATTAGATTGAACCTATCAACAAAAGTGTCTATTGGTACAACAGGTCCAACCTCACTAACTCACAATATAATTAATAATTTCCATATTAATTATCTTTTACATTAAGGTGGGGCCGACCTGTACCCTTTACATTACAATTAGGGTTATAGGTAAGTCTGACTCTTGAACAATATAGCAAGGGATCTCATACACCCACTAG
>JZKD02S1473934.1:0-10820 GCA_000966675.3 Picea glauca | reverse complement strand
TGAGCCTTGTTATGTTGAAGCGTCTATCTTTCATCTATTTGGGAAACCCGTGTTTGTTGTCCCAGTTGACTGTGGAAGCCACGTAGTTCTTGGCTGGGTGTGGTTTGTTGTTGTTGTGATGGAGGTGATTGTTGTTGAAGAGGAAGGTTTTACCAAGCTTGTGAGCGACTCTCTCCAGGTGAAGGATTCTGCTGGCAAGTGGTATTCTTCCAGAGAGAGTCTAGCACCAGCTACGGAGCTCTAAGACTTCCTGATCCAGCTTGTTGTTGAGACCCAGAGAGAGAGATGAAGCATTGATGGACTGTTCTTGTGAAGGTGTATACTCCCGGGTGGAACATGCATGTGGGGAATGAGAGTCTGTGAGTAGTGGGCATAAGAAGGCATCCTAGGAAGAATCCTTCCATTTATTCTGTGCAGATTTCCCTGTAACCTCAGCCTAGACTAGGATTCCTTGCCTTGGGTGGAGCTTAGTCCCAACTTGGTCATGACCCACTACTGAGCATGACGAGTAGCATGGCCTAAGGATGGGAGGTTTGTGGAAGGCCTCCACGTGGTTGGTGGAATTACCACGGTAACAAAGATAAGTATCAAATTATGATTAATATTATGTTTTGCATGCCTGTGATGCTTATATGTATCATGTATTATATTGTGCATATGAATTATTATTAATGCCATGGATTATTTATGTTAGCAGTAATCTTGTGCTTACTCAGAGTTATAATTTGATTTAAATGCATGTTATTAATTAAGTATGAGAATGATTTTGTTCCGCACAGTAGCGTTTTCCCGGCTGGGGGGGGGACGTTACAATATGGTATCAGAGCCTAGTTTCAACACTAAGCCTGGATGGGCTGGATAAGTGGTCTTTGGACTGAAGTTTTTAGAAGAAATTGTGTCGGGAGGGAAATTTCAAACCTAATAATGTTTATGAGTGTCAACGGCCTACTTGACCATGTTACAAATCTTAGGAGGTGTAGCAGTATTATAAAACTACAACCGGTGTGGTATATGGCCACAGAGAGAGAGAGAACTCCACACCAGAAGTGTTGGAGCCATAGAATCTGTTTGGGATGAAAGGAGAACCCTCATGATTGTCAAATATGGAGAATGTGCACAAGGTTTAAAACCCTTTGGAGTTGCACAGGAGTGTGGAAATCATGGTACGCGAAATCCCGAATTCGTCAAGACCGTCCATCAGAGGGACACGTGGTTGTCGGTCGGTGTTTCGGCACCCAGGAAACCAAAGGGAAAGACCCCTCATTTTCACAAGTCATGAAATCCCGGTATACGAAACCCCAAATCGGTCTAGCATGAATAAGTTTCGGGGTTTCGGCACATGAGAAACCAAAGGGAAAGAACCCTCGTTTTCGCAAGTTGTGAAATCCCAGTTCACGAAACTCTAAAAAGATCTGGACCGTTAGATCCAAATCATCGAGGATTGTTGGATCTAATACAAGAAATTGATTTTTCAGAATTCGGGGATTAGAGTGACAAGAGATTTGGAGTCGCTACATCGTGAAATCCCGATTACCGAAAACCCAAAACCCGAAGTTCCGAAGTCTCGAAATATTTGAAGACGGAAGAACCATAGTGGATTTTAAGGGCAACATATCTGTTGTGGGCCCGGAGGGTAAGGAAATCAAATTTTTGAAATTCAGGGATTGGAGTGACAAGAGATATGAAGTCGCTACATCATGAACTCCCGGTTACCGAAAACCCAAAACCCAAAGTTTCGAAGTCCCTAAATCTTCGAAGACGGAAGAACCAAAACCCCTAAACCCAAAACCCCGAAGCCCCGAAATATCGAAACCCGAAGTTTCATTTGGAGAGCCTTGTAGCACCTAGTAGTTTAGCGTTTGATCACAGCCCATGGATGCATGGGTTGGGGACTAAGAAAATGGGGGCTATCGCCGGAAATTGCAGATCCAAACAGAGCTCAGAAAATTCATGGAATCGAAACGTTTTCTTATTCGCATTGGTTTATGAATGTTGTAGTTTTATTAAGAGTTTAAGGCCTGACAAACTTTGGTTGACTGCACGTTGTGTGTGTAGAGTTCAACAAGGGTCAAGACAACCGAGAATCGACATCGAGTATAGAAATGGAATAGGTGTGGATTGCCTCCAATTCAGAGAACGAAAGAGAAGGAAGGGATGTCAACTTGGGAGTCGAAGGATCGAACTCCAATGGGCACAGAAGAGAATTGGACAAGAAAGGGAATATGATGAAAATCATTGAAAGATTGCAAAAAGAGGCCCGGGCTCGTTGAGATGATAGCCGAAAGCTCATGAAATTCTGGGATAGGCAGGGTGAATTCAACTTAAGGATGTTGAAGAGTCTGGAAATAATAGAAAATAAATCGGAAAAGGAGAGTGACACAAGAAAAACAGGGAGTCGCAGGACCCCTGAGAGAAAAATATGATTAAGGAGTGGTATCAGACATCGTCGTAGCTCCCCAAAGCATTCTGGTAAGGAAGCACACAGTAGTTCAAGACCATCCCCTACCAGAAAACACCGAAGAACTGGAGTGGATGAATTGAAAGGGGATATGAACAACATTAAGCCTCCTACGTTTGATGGAGAACATAAGAAGGAGGAAGATGTCGAAACATGGTTGCTTGGCATGAGGAAATATTTCCAAATGCATAATTATTCCTCTCATGCAGAAGGAAGAATTGCGATGTATCAACTAAAAGGAAAAGAATCCATGTGGTGGGATCATCTTGTGCAGGTGCAGCACGTTAGAGAGAAAGATATCACATGGAAGGAATTCAAGAGGTATTTCGAGAGGAAATACCTAACTAAAATATACTATGACAGAAAGATGAAGGAGTTCTTCGAACTCAAGCTAGGCAACATGAACATTGATGAATACGAATGAAGGTTTTTGGAATTACTGAAGTATGTTCCATTCATCAAAGATGAGGCTGTCAAGATTCAAATGTATCTGAGTGGACTACCACCTCCCATTGGTGACAAGATTCAGTATGATGATCCTAAGACTATGGAAGAAACAATAAGAAGAGTGAAATTATTATATGAATAGAAAAGAGAAAAGCCTACCTTTCGGAAGGCTTGGGATGACCAGAAGAAGTTTAAGAAAGAACAGAGGCAGAAGGGAAACAAACCTCCCTTTTTCAGAAATAGTCCTCAAGGACATCCATCATTTAGAGAGTCGAGAATGGCTGAAGTGGGGGAACAAAGGCCGAGACAGACGCCCAATCAGTGTTGGGGTTGTAAACAGAACCACAAGTACAAATATTGTCCCCATAAAAATGGCAAAGCAAGAGTTGTCCATAATGTTCAACAAGCTTAAACAATGAAGGACATGGGCAGTAGAATGCCAAGGATGTATGTTGCCCTGGACAACAAGAAAGTTGAATTTTAGTCGCACATGATTGAAGTGGAAGGTATGATTAACAACCAACCATGTATTATTTTAATTGATTCATGGGATAGCGATAGTTATATAGACCCTAGAGTGGTGGAAAGTTTTCATTTATCAAGAAGCAAACATGAAAATTCTTGGTTAGTGCAGTTGGCTAAAGGAACCAAGAGGAAAGTCATTGAGTTGGTTAATTCTTGTCTTGTGGACATGAAGGGATTGAGCATGAAGGATGAATTGAATATTCTTCCTTTAGTCTCTTATGACTGTTTAATTGGGATGGACTAGTTGGACCAGCACCATGCACTCCTGGATTGTCGTAACAAGGAATTTACATTCTTGGTTGAGGAGGGGAATCAGAAAATAGTCCAAGGAATTCCCAGAGCTGTGGTTGTTAGAGAAATCTCAGCAATGCAATTGAAAAAGTGTTACATGAAAGGTTGTCAATTGTTTGCAGCCCGTGTGGAGGAATCATCCAGAGATGAAGTCTCAAAGATTGGAGACCATGCAGTATTAATAGAGTTTGAATATGTATTTCAGGAGGTACCCAAACTACCTCCGAAGAGAGATATCGATTTCTCTATAAATTTGATGCCTGGAGAAGCTCCAGTGTCGAAAGCTCCTTATAGAATGAGTACGCCAGAGCTTAAAGAGTTGCATTTTCATCTTGAAGAGCTTCTAAAGAAGGGGTACATTCACCCAATAATGTCACCTTGGGGTGCCCAGGTCCTATTCATGAAGAAGGATGGGACGTTGAGGCTGTGCATTGATTTCAGACAATTGAACAAAGTAACTGTCAATAACAAGTATCCTCTGCCGAGGATCGACGATCTTTTCGATAAGTTGAAAGGTGCGAAAATATTTTCGAAGATAGATCTCATATTGGGATATCACCAGGTAAGAATAAAGGATGAATACATCAGCAAGACCGCATTTAGAACAAGGTATGGTCATTACGAGTTCACAATGGTACCGTTTGGGCTATCGAACGCACCTGNAGTGGATGAATTGAAAGGGGAGATGAACAAGATTAAGCCTCCTACGTTTGATGGAGAACATAAGAAGGAGGAATATGTCGAAACATGGTTGCTTGGCATGAGGAAATATTTCCAAATGCATAATTATTCCTCTCATGCAGAAGGAAGAATTGCGATGTATCAACTAAAAGGAAAAGAATCCATGTGGTGGGATCATCTTGTGCAGGTGCAGCACGTTAGAGAGAAAGATATCACATGGAAGGAATTCAAGAGGTATTTCGAGAGGAAATACCTGACTAAAAGATACTATGACAGAAAGATGAAGGAGTTCTTTGAACTCAAGCTGGGCAACATGAACATTGATGAATACGAATGAAGGTTTTTGGAATTACTGAAGTATGTTCCATTCATCAAAGATGAGGCTGTCAAGATTCAAATGTATCTGAGTGGACTACCACCTCCCATTGGTGACAAGATTCAGTATGATGATCCTAAGACTATGGAAGAAACGATAAGAAGAGTGAAATTATTATATGAATAGAAAAGAGAAAAGCCTACCTTTCGGAAGGCTTGGGATGACCAGAAGAAGTTTAAGAAAGAACAGAGGCAGAAGGAAAACAAACCTCCGTTTTTCAGAAATAGTCCTCAAGGACATCCATCATTTAGAGAGTCGATAATGGCTGAAGTGGGGGAACAAAGGCCGAGATAGATGCCCAATCAGTGTTGGGGTTACAAAGAGAACCACAAGTACAAAGATTGTCCCCATAAAAATGGCAAAGCAAGAGTTGTCCATAACGTTCAACAAGCTTAAACAATGGAGGACATGGGCAGTAGAATGCCAAGGATGTATGTTTCCCTGGACAACAAGAAAGTTGAATTTTAGTCGCACATGATTGAAGTGGAAGGTATGATTAACAGCCAACCATGTATTATTTTAATTGATTCATGGGATAGAGATAGTTATATAGACCCTAGAGTGGTGGAAAGTTTTCATTTATCAAGAAGAAAACATGAAAAGTCTTGGTTAGTGCAGTTGGCTAAAGGAACCAAGAGGAAATTCATTGAGTTAGTTAAGTCTTGTCTTGTGGACATGAAGGGATTAAGCATGAAGGTTGAATTGAATATTCTTCCTTTAGGCTCTTATGACTGTTTAATTGAAATGGACTAGTTGGACCAGCACCATGCACTCCTGGATTGTCATAACAAGGAATTTACATGCTTGGATGAGGAGGAGAATCGGAAAATAGTCCAAGGAATTCCCAGAGCTGTGGTTGTTAGAGAAATCTCAACAATGCAATTGAAAAAGTGTTACATGAAAGGCTGTCAATTGTTTGCAGCCCGTGTGGAGGAATCATCCAGAGATGAAGTCTCAAAGATTGGAGACCATGCGGTATTAACAGAGTTTGAAGATGTATTTCAGGAGGTACCCAAACTACCTCCGAAGAGAGATATCGATTTCTCTATAAATTTGATGCCTGGAGAAGCTCCAGTGTCGAAAGCTCCTTATAGAATGAGTACGCCAGAGCTTAAAGAGTTGCATTTTCATCTTGAAGAGCTTCTAAAGAAGGGGTACATTCACCCAATAATGTCACCTTGGGGTGCCCAGGTCCTATTCATGAAGAAGGATGGGACGTTGAGGCTGTGCATTGATTTCAGACAATTGAACAAAGTAACTGTCAATAACAAGTATCCTCTGCCGAGGATCGACGATCTTTTCGATAAGTTGAAAGGTGCGAAAATATTTTCGAAGATAGATCTCATATTGGGATATCACCAGGTAAGAATAAAGGATGAATACATCAGCAAGACCGCATTTAGAACAAGGTATGGTCATTACGAGTTCACAATGGTACCGTTTGGGCTATCGAACGCACCTGTTGTTTTTATGTTCTTGATGAATGGTGTATTCAGGGACTATCTAGACAAGTTTGTCATAGTCTTCCTAGATGACATTTTGGTGTATTCCAAGTCAGAGGAAGAGCATGAACAACACCTAAGGATGGTGCTACAACTGTTGAGAGAACACCAGCTATATCCCAAGTTTAGCAAATGCTCGTTTTATCAAAGGCAGATCCATTACTTGGGGCACATTATTTCATAAGAAGGGATCGTCATGGATCCTAAGAAGGTTGAGGCCATCAGAGAATGGGCAGCGCCAAGGAATGTGGAAGAATTTAGATCCTTTATGGGTCTAGCGGGCTATTATAGAAGGTTTATCGCAGGGTTCTCAAAGATAGCTCACCCTATCACTTCCTTTCAAAGGAAGGAGAAAAAGTTTTAGTGGACTGAAGAGTGTAAGAAAAGTTTCCAGTGATTGAAGCAGTTGTGAACCAATGCTCCAATATTGAGGATTGCAGATCCAAATGTGGATTTCATAGTATGCACTGATGCATGCAAAGAAGGACTAGGAGGGGTCCTCTGTTATCTGTTATGAGTCCAGGAAATTAAAAGAGCATGAGAAGAACTATGCAACCCATGACTTGTAGTTGGAAGCCATAGTTCATGCTCTAAAGAAATGGAGGCATTACCTCATGGNTTGGGATATCACCAGGTAAGAATAAAGGATGAATACATCAGCAAGACCGCATTTAGAACAAGGTATGGTCATTACGAGTTCACAATGGTACCGTTTGGGCTATCGAACGCACCTGCTATTTTTATGTTCTTGATGAATGGTGTATTCAGGGACTATCTAGACAAGTTTGTCATAGTCTTCCTGGATGACATTTTGGTGTATTCCAAGTCAGAGGAAGAGCATGAACAACACCTGAGGATCGTGCTACAACTGTTGAGAGAACACTAGCTATATGCCAAGTTTAACAAATGCTCGTTTTATCAAAGGCAGATTTATTACTTAGGGCACATTATTTCATAAGAAGGGATCATCGTGGATCCTAAGAAGGTTGAGGCCATCAGAGAATGGTCAGTGCCAAGGAATGTGGAAGAATTTAGATCCTTTATGGGTCTAGCGGGCTATTATAGAAGGTTTATTGCAGGGTTCTCAAAGATAGCTCACCCTATCACTTCCTTTCAAAGGAAGGAGAAAAAGTTTTAGTGGACTGAAGAGTGTAAGAAAAGTTTCCAGTAATTGAAGCAGTTGTGAACCAATGCTCCAATCTTGAGGATTGCAGATCCAAATGTGGATTTCATAGTATGCACTGATGCATGCAAAGAAGGACTAGGAGGGGTCCTCTGTTATCTATTATGAGTCCAGGAAATTAAAAGAGCACGAGAAGAACTATGCAACCCATGACTTGTAGTTGGCAGCCATAGTTCATGCTCTAAAGAAATGGAGGCATTACCTCATGGGAAGGAGGTTTGAACTTAGGACAGACCATAACGGTCTGAAATATTTGTTTGATCAACCAACCTTAAACGCTAGACAAAGCAGGTGGCTAGAATTTCTTTGTGAATACGACTTTGATATCAAGCATATCAAAGGGAAGGAAAACAAGGTGGTTGATGCACTCAGTAGGAGGGTGCATGAATTACATGCTACAACCATTAGCATGTATTAGACTGATATTAAAAGCATAATTCTAGAGGCTGCTAATGTAGATCTGCAGTACAGAGAATTGGTAGCCAAGCTACAACAGGGTAAGATGCCACAGAAGATGGAAATTTATAAATTCGAAATAGATGGAATATTGTTGTACAAGAACAGAATTTTTGTACCCAATGTCCAGTGCTTGAAACAGATGATTTTGCAGGAGATGCATAATGTTCCTTATGCAGGGCACCCTGGATATCAGAAAACAGTAGCAGTGGTCAAGAACCATTACTTTTGGCTGGGTATGAAGAGAGAGATCATTGAATACATCGCCAAATGTATGGAGTGCCAGAAAGTTAAAGTTGAGCATAGGCACCTAGCAGGGTTGTTGCAACCTTTACCCATTCCTGAGTGGAAGTGGGAAGTGGTGACAATGGATTTTATTATAGGATTGCCTAGAACAAGAACGTTGCATGATTCGATCATGGTAGTGGTGGAAAAGATTACAAAATCTGCCCATTTTATTCCACTGAAAACTACTCACAAGGCAACAGATGTTGTTGATATTTTCGTGAAGGAAGTGGCACGATTGCACGGAATTCCTAAAATGATTGTGTCTAATAGAGACCTGAAATTCACCTCGAATTTCTGGAAAGGATTGTTCAAAGGATTTAGAATGAATATGAACTTTAGTACAACTTATCATCCTGAGTAGGATGGATAGACATAGAGGGTGAAAAGAGTAATAGAAGACATACTGAGAATGTATGTGATGGAGAAACCATCAATATGGGAAGACTACTTGCACTTGGTAGAATTTGCCTACAACAATGGGTATCATGCATAATTGAAGATGAGCCCATTTGAAGCACTTTATGGAAGAATGTGAAATACTCTAGTGAGATGGGATAATCTAGCTGATAGAACAGTAGTTGTGTCAGAGTTTATCAAGGAGATGGAGGACCAAATGATAAAAGTTAAGCAGAATTTGAAAGCTGCCTAGGAAAGGCAGAAAAGTTATGCTGATAAGAACAGAACCCACAGAGAGTTCAAAGTGGGGGATCTTTTTTTCTTGAAAGTGAAAGCTAACAGGAGTTCCCTGAAGCTGGGAAGTTGCGCCAAGTTGACAGCCAGATTTTGTGGGCCATTTGAAATTCTGGAAAGGATTGGGCCACTTGAATATATGCTTGCATTACCTGCATCTATGACTGTACATAATCTGTTTCATGTTTCATTGCTTAATAAATATATATCATATGCTAATCATGTTATCGATTGGAATGTGATTCAGGTGAAACAAGAAGGTGTCCTGCAAGTGCATACTGTGCGCATATTGGACAGGAAAAACAAACATCTCTAAAATCGAGCTATAGGGCTTGTAAAGGTCCAGTGGACCTGGTACGGTCCTGAGGATGCGACATGGGAGCATGAAGATGTTATGCGGGTAGAGTACCCACAACTTTTTGAAAATTTTGAAAATCTTGCAGATGTAGTGTAAAGTTGCACTGAGGACAGTGTAAAAATAAGGGGAGGGGATTGTAATGTCACCAAGGCCGATCCCTGTTGTAAATCATGTCTATGAAGTATAAATCTTTCATTATGAATTGTAATTATGTTTTATAGGCTAGTGAGCCAAGTTTATATAAGCTGGTGGGCTTATGTGTTATTAGGCTGGAGAACCTAAGTGTTAAGGCTGGGAGCCTGCTTTTGTATATGTAATCATGCAGAACATTAATAAAAATATAAACACCATTGTGTGCAGACCGACCATGATGAATGAGTGATGGGGGACTAATCTTCCGCAAAGTGCATAAGGGATTGGGGGATGGAAGGTACAAAAGAGAGGCTAAGTGTTGAGCCTAGGGGCTTAATTCCTTGGGAATAATATTTTAATATTATTCCAAAAGCCATGTGAAATCTATGTTTTGTCCTAAGTTCCTGGGGAGGAATGCATGTTGATGGAACGCATGCAGCTTCATGGGAGACATGTGTCGACCCAAGCGCATGCGATTTAACCCAGGAAATGAGTTGTGTTGGGGATTCACTTTCCGTTACCATCGACTGTCTGAACTGTGAATCCCATCTGACCTCTGCAAGCATACCCTCACGCAACTTTGAAACCCAAAGGCCTGTGTTGATTTTTGGAGGAGTCGTTACACCCTCAGTCAAAACCCTCGAGTCTATGTTCGACCTCTACGTGGATTTCTGTTACACATTATTTTCGTCATCCCTATGATCGTTAATGATGTAAACCTATTTGTTTCCTTTAGAGAGGTCAGTGGTCTGAGTTCCTAAAGAGAGAAGGGAGAAGAACTTCTCCTGAGAAAATAAATTGCTTTTTCCTATGTAAAAACCTTATAAAAAGGGAAGTTCGCAGGTTGCACTATAGCCGGGGTGCGAGAATGACCCATTCTCGCAGGTTGCACTATAGCCAGGGTGCGAGGTGTTCCCAGGTTGCTATATAGGTAGGGTTCAAGAATGACCCATTCTCACAGGTTGCACTATAGCCAGGGTGCGAGAATTCCAGCACATGGGAAAAATGAGTGTTTTCGTGAATCTTCTAGAAGGATAAGCTTCTATGGTGAGGTGGCATCCGAATGGTTTGGATCTTACTCGCTTTCATGATTTAGTGGGATCATCCTAACCTCCTCACCTTATCCTATTCAAGTTATAAAAGGAGAGGAGTTCTCATGGAGAAGAGGGTTCTTTGGCTTGGAATTATTAGCTTGGTTGGAGTGGCTTTGAGATTTTCTTTGTCAAGATAGATTGTCAGTAGCTATCAAATCTATGGTTTCAGAATCCTTGGAGAAAGAAGTGTGTGGGGAATGAAGGGCAGTAAGAAGGGACTTTAGGACATCAAGGCTCTGGTTGTAAGTTTCTCTTTCAATTAATATGATATAGTGATATATTTCTTTCCCATAAAGTGAGATCTACTTTATTACATAATTCCTTGATCATATGTATAGA